>JAJLRJ010000011.1:1562865-1825365 GCA_024195265.1 Dendrophyllia cribrosa | reverse complement strand
GAACATGAAGATGATGATGATGATGATGAACATGAAGATGATGATGAAGATGGAGATGATGGTGTTGAAGATGGCAAATAACAGATCAGGTCATGATAATAGTGGTGGTGTCATGGTAACGATGACGACGATGATGATGATGATGACGATGATAGTGCAGGGGGGAAAGACTCCTAAGAGTTGGTGATATCGATAATGATGATGATGGTAATAATATTGTAAATTTAGTGACATTGGATATTCTTGCAGAAACAACACTCAAGAAATTTTTCTATTATAATTTAATGATGATGAAGCAGTAGTGTTGGTGTGACGATGACAGTGACGACGATTAAGTGGCGATAATGATGGTGGCGATGATAATAATGATTATTGAGATGACAATGTAGGATAGGTGTGTGCTGCCAAGGTTCTCAAATCGTGACCCTATTTAAGCAGAGAAAATCAAGATTTGATACCCTTTTTAAGGCCCAGTATAAACAGATCATATCTTTTTCATTTTGCATGTTGGGGTGGATACTGCAATTTAGTGACCCTATCTAAGGAATATCTAAGGACCACAATACCAAAACTACCAAAAAGGATACCCTATTTAAGGACTGAGCACCTAAAAAACCCTACCCTATCGGGTGGCACATACCTATATAGCGTATATAAGGGAGTACCCCGCCCCCCCGGGATGATTATGCACTGGTGATGTTTACCTGTAGCTTTTTCTTGCTTGCTCTTTGATTTTGTATTCTTGGGTAACAAGAAGAACACCATAACAACAGACACAAGTGATACAGCTGCTGCTGCAAATATCACTGCTCGATCACCAAAGTGTTCAGCTAGAGAACCGCCAATTAGTGGACCTACCATAATTCCCAGAGCAAATGCCAAACCTAATTTTCCCAAAGCATCAGCTCTGCCTGCCAGTAAACAATAAAATGGATTTAATTAAACAGGCACATTAATTGTTTACAAACCTGCAAGGGGTTAAAGGGAATCATTGTATTAATTGAAAAAAAAAAACTGATTTCAAAATTCCATGACTGTTTGCATTTTTATACCTGCTTCATCTGATGTATCAGTTATTACCATTTGAAGACCTGCAGAACATAAATTAGACATGACATTAATACCTGTGACCAGGGTGACTTTTTGCACTGCCTTCTTTTTTACTGTAACTTATATACCATATTTATTTGATTAAGCGCCCAACCTCGAATAAACGCCCACCTCGAAAAAGCGCCCACCCTGTAGGCAGGAAAAGTTAATAAGCACCCAGCCTCGAATAAGCGCCCACCCCACCCCTCTAGCAGGCAGCACCAAAGAGTTCGCTAATTGACCTTTGTGACAATGAGATTGAAATTGACTCTATAATGGGCTATACGGGAATGCTGAGCCCGAAAGGGGTACCGTTTTGAGGCTGAAGGTATATGAAAGGGTCACGATTTCATGAGTTGAAGGATATGAAAGGGTAGGGATTTCACGAAGAATAGGAAGGGTAGCGAAAACACGAGTTGAAGCATAAAAAAAGTAAGAAAACTGCCATTTAAGTATTAAAAAGGGCCTTTCAAAATATATCAAACAGACGCACTTAAAGGCTTTATGAAAGGGATAGCATTTCTGTCAAAAACAGTATATGAAAGGGTAAGGGTTTGGATCTCGGGGCGGAGCATCCCCGTACAAAACTTCGTTATGGGGTGTGTAGAGGGTGTGTCTGCTAGAAGTGTTTGAACCTAAATTAGTAACTAGTATAGTTTTCCCCATACAGTTGGCCTCCTTTCTCAGATACCTTGCAGTGAATTCAAATGAAAAGGAATATCAAGAAGTAAAATAAATAATTAAATATTAAATAAAGTAATTAACCTGGAAGTGTATGCATAAATCCCATGGGAACCCTGGACAAAAACAACATTGGTATAGAATGTGCCACGCCAAGAACACCATATGACAACACAGCAGCAGAGCAGGATAGCATCAGAGCAGTGCGGCTTCCAAATACATCACCAAACCTTCCGTACAGCGGTCCACCACACATCATAATAAATGAAAACATTGTGTTGAGATAACCTAAGATCACCACATCAGCTCCAAGCCGCTTGGCCATGTACTGATGAGAAGATAATAATGAAGAATAGTTAAATATTTGGTTTTACGGGGGGTGACAACTCTAACAAACACTGTTTAAGCAATACTGTGTGGAACTGAAGGTTGTCCTGAAAATTTGGAATATCTTCCCGATTTTTTCGAAGACATTCTCACAAAAATTTCAAACTTCCTGAAATTTTAACAACATTATCTCATGCTTCCCCGACCATTTTTCGAGTCTCCCGATTCCCGGTAAAATCTTCAGATTCCCGGAAGGATTTTGTTTTCTCCCGAAACATGCCTTCTTAGAGTTGTCACCCCCCTGTGGTTTTAGTGACCCTGACCCAAAAGAAGGAAAGGTTGGCTTGGTTACTTCCTGCAGGGGTGGGGGGGGGGGGGGGGGGAGGTGGTACTTCCTATAATGGGCTATACAGGGATGCTCTGCCCAAAAGGGGTACCTATTTTAGGCTGGAGGTATATAAAAAGGGTAAGAGATTCCATAAGTTGAAGTATAGAAAATGGAAGGGAAAACTGCCATTTGGGGCTTTTCAAAACATCTCAAAAAGATGCACATAACGGCTAATTCATGTATAGTAATGAGATGCAGTGTTTCTTCTGTAGCTATATGACAGGGGTACCATTTTTTATTGAAGGTATATGAAAGGGTTACCTTTTTTGTCAGTAACGGTATATAACAGGGAAGGGTTTGGACCTCAGGGCTGAGCATCCCCATACCCATGGGAAGTTTAGAATAGGTGGTTTGCAATCAATCTCTAGAGACATAGATAACAATAGTGAAACGAACAAATGCTGGTGGACGAACAAAAGGAGCTAATGAGAGAACTATTGTTTATGTCCACCAGCATGGCGGCGATGACGTAACATGAAAACCACCTATAGAATAGAATAGATAACTTTATTTATACACGGTATTTCCATCAGCTTATTTATCATAATCAACTAACTACCTATCTTCCTAACTACAAATAAGAGGTACAACATATAAAAAAATAAAAACTGCTTTTCATGAAGGCCGTGTTCAAAAATATAAGCTTACTTAAAACTTTACTTAAAAACTATGGCGACTTAGTTTTGTCTTGAACTCGCTTAATGGATAAGCTGTTCCACACCTCAGCTCCACTGTACGAAAAACTTCTCTTCAGATAATCAGTGCGAGGTTAATATAGGTGAAGGGAGGATAGTCGCCCGGGAGAGAAGACTATTCTTTGACTCATGGTGTGGAAACCTGATTATTTTCCTTCAATGTGAAAATCCTTGATTTTGTTCATTATAGTACCTGATTTTGTCAAGGATAAGGAACACGAAATCAACTTTTCTCGTCCCCCTTAGGAAATCTATGAAAGAATATTACAAATGTACATGTACTTACCGGGAAAACAGACTCGACCATAAAGAAGCAAACAGAAAACAGAAAAGCGTTTACAAGAACGTTTAGCATAATCGAAAAACGACTTTTCTTCATCTTCATCTCTTTATCTATATCTGCCGTTGAAGATACTAAGTCATCGTCACTCTCTTTCCGATTCACGGCTGAATTTGCCAACGAGCTGCTTTGATCAAGCCCCCGATCGAACGCGCGAAACTGACAAGGGTCAGTTGGTCACGCAACCTTTGTTTTGCATAACAAAAGAAAGTAGAAAACAGAACACGAGTCACGCGAAGTCTCTCAAACTTGAACGATAACAAATATATATATATATATATAAACTTTGCTTGTTGTGCTGGATTAAAAGATAAAAAGCAAGTTATCCAAAGCTTTGCATTAAAAACTGTGGTTGACAGTATACATTTTTATTTATTTATTTATTTTAGTATACATTTTTTATATATCTGATATCAATGTGTTGGTTTTAGTATGGCAGGAGAAATTAGGCACTGAGCCAAGGGCGACTGGAGTTAGTGGGGTAGGTGATTTCAGACAGAGAGCAGGGAAACTAAAAAGATGAAGAGTACAAAGGGCCGATTTTTCTGAGGCATGTTGAAACAATATAATATAAAGTTAGATGACGTTTCTAACCAAAAAATATTTGGAACCTTATTATTAATAATGATAATGATAATGATAATAAAAAGATAGTACAAAGTTAATGTAAAATATAATCACATTTTCAGATTCATGAAAATCAAGAGCACTTCTTTTAAAAAAACCTATATTACATCTCAACTGGCCGATCAACTGCAACTGCAACACTGTAAATCCTTGGCAACCTAGGTCCTGGGTACCCTAACGTAACTTATGCCTGGTTATGTTGACTTATGAATGCAACAAAACCTCATCTTACTAAGAAAAATCACCAAAAGTTAAAAAAGAAAATTACAAGAAAAAAAATAAAAAATAATAGAAATAGTGTTCTCAATGCCTTATTAATGAATATTTGCGTGTCCTTTTTCGATATCAAAGTCAATGTCAAACAATTCTAAATTGACTCTCCTAGAAACTCGCGAACCTCTTAGGCAAAGTAATGCTGATCTCAACAGTGCAAAGGACACTCTCGCCCTGATCCATGACATGGTAGTCGCATAGCTTTCACCTTTCTTTATAGCAACTAGCTCAGCAAGCCTACTATGATATCGTTTACATTCCATCGCCATTCCACCTGTCGTACTGAAAACTAATGGCGTGAATGTAGCTTGCTCAACTTCTAACACTCGGCTAGCGTACTGGCGCTTCTTCTCAGTTTCGTGTTGCCTGAATATCTGGTCTGGATCCTTGTCTCTATAGGAGTCCGCATTAGGGTGACATACCCTCACGTCAAAAAAAGCGGACCTCTGCCTCTCCCAGAATCCCCTAGCAACTATATCCAGCCGCGCATCCGGGGCGGTGTTGGCTCCCCTATTCAACTCTTCTCCTGTGATATTTTGCAACACTGGTTCAACTTCAACGCCTTTACACACCATGCTCAGCAGTTGCGCCTCCACATCCCTCAGTTCATTATGGCGTTGGATGACAAATCCTCCCCGTTTACATATCATAGCGTGATCTACTATTGATAATAACAATAATAATAATAATAATAATATAATTATGATTTAGACCTTGTTAAAATGTTTTACATTGTGAACTGGGAAATAATTATGGTAAATGCAATATTCCATACTTTTACAATAGAAAAAGCAGAGGTTGAAGTGGAACCCATAAAGGAAGGGGTAAAGTGTAAAGGGCATGGGTACCACCTTGGGGATGAGACCAGACCACAGAACACCCAAGCTCACATCTCCTTTTATGACTGGGCACCCTGTGACAAGGCCAATAAGAAACAGCTGTATCTATTCACAGACTATCAAAAGTACGTACTTCTTCGCCCAACTAAAACAATCACATTACTTCTTTAGATACTCTCAATCTATAAACTGACAGCAGATAAAAAGAAACGGCAATATTCCATTTTTTTTAAACATTTTAATTTTCACAAAGTCCTATTAAATAACCATAACAAAGGTCTAGATCTTTGATTTCTTGTCTCATTGTCTCTACTAAGCCTGCTGTGGGTCTCTTGCTGTCCACATGAAAACATTTGGTGATGCCAGTAAAGACTAAAATCACTCCCAGAACAAACTATATTGGCCAATTTCAATTATTTTAGTAAGTTAATATTTCCCTATCCATGGTCCATGGCAACGCACGCTCGCGTTTCACTCGCTCTGTTATCCCTGAGGAAAAAGAAGGGACTACTCGTAGTCTACCATGGTCCATTTCTTATAAGCAACATAGTTAGCCTCTGGTATATAAAATGGGAAAGATGACATCAGGAACATGATCAAGAACAAGGTATATCAGAAGAGGAGAAGAGGGAGTGTCAAAGGGCAAGCAAGCAACCCTGAACCATCTGTTAGGTTAAAAATAGCCAAGTACCTCTTGAAAATTAAAGGCTTCTGTGATTTCTGCAGAAGACTAAGTATAATACATTCTGAATACTTATTAAGTTATATGTCTTGAATATAAAAGTGTATGTTTACAAATATTAGAACCAATAAAAGAAAACATATTACATTGCAAGCATCAATGAAAATTTTGCCATAACGATCTACTGAAGCAGTTTGTTTATGGTGATCGTCTGGGTGATGTGAAATGCAATATTACACTGAATTCTTAAAAGTCATTTAATTTCATTATTCTAACCCCCTTCCCATTTCTACAACTACATTCAGAATGTCTCTTTTCCATGAACAAATAGAAATACAGCCACTGCGGCATTCACTACAAGCCCCAAAAGACCAAAGGAAGGCCATCCATAATATTTGTACATCAGACTCCCCAGGGTGGGGGAGACAGTTCTTATCAGTGAGTTGGTTGCCATGGAGAGTCCTAACACTGCACCAGTATCTTTGATGACAACGCTTTTTGTCATCGCTGATGTCGAGATGACATTTAATGTAGTTCCGCCCACCACCATTGGTATTATAACAGCACAGAACTGGTATATATCTTTCACCAGGTACTGAAAAAAGTAAAAAGACGATTATTATTATTATCGTATCTATAACAAAATTCTCGATTGTGGTTGGTCATCCGGGCATCTATTTCTTACATAATTGGCGTGCAGTCACATGGGTGTCCAATTACCTATTACAACTTTTTGTAATTGGAAAGCTGTAATTGGACACCTATGTTGCGCATGCATCGATCAGGTGCACTTAAATGGGTTCTTATTTTTGCTGTTTTCCTCCTACTTTCAAAATGATAGAAAATACTCTTGACATTTTGAGTAAAAAAGTCCACACAGACTCTTTGATCTCAAATTTTGCTATTGATGCGATTAGTTAGTGATTGAACTTTGTGTTGTACAATTCAGGGGTAATTGAGCTCATAATTTCAAATCGTCCTCGCACGATTTGGAATTACTTGCCCGATTACTTCCTGAATTGTACTCCACTCGGTCCAATTGCCATTATTACTTATGATTTTTTATTACACTTAAGGTGGCTCCATGTTTTTTTGGCACGCGAGGCATGGGCACGAAAATGGCGGGAGCGCGCGTTTGTTTGTTTTTATGATGTCACAAAAATAAAGAGGTTTTTACAGTAACTAAAATGTTTATTGCGTGCATTCCACACTGTGAAATTTTTTATAAAAATTGACAAATTGGTAGGATTTTCTTTGTTCTTGATCACAAAAGACAACAATTTTTGTACATACAAACCCAATGAACGTAAAAAACGAAAAGTGTGAATATTGCCGAAAATTATGTACCGATTTTTTTATGGCTTTGTTAGCTTAGACTTACTGAATGTTCTGTTTCACCAAAAATCGTGAATATTTACCGTGTAAAAACCGAGAAAATCCGTTGAGAGGTTTGCTAGCCTTGAACAACAAGCCCAACAACTCAATCATTGGTTGCCATGGTAATGAGACAAGACTGCCAAATTAGAATTCTCCGTAAACAAGAAAGCCTAAGCTATGTGTATGTGTATATTATGCGTAGTATCGCGCAACAAAACTTTCCAAGAACAGCAATAAGATTGAGTACATTTTTTTTGGAAGACTGGCCAATAACTATATAGAGCCACCTTAATCATTACTATTAAAAAAATAAAAACTTGAGCATTTATAATTTAAAAAATAAAACCTTATGCATTAATAATTATTTTATCACTATATTATTTCCTTACCAAGAGTAAATAGGCTAATGCAATCATGCAGATAGCACTTCTTAAAAGCACAGCTTCACTAAATCGCCTGGACAAGACTCCAACGATAAGTCCTTGTACAACCTACATTCAAATCAATACAAACAACATGGTTAAATATTTAAGGGGGAAGGGGGTTGTGGTTCTAGTACGACTTATTGTCATCCCCACCCCCACCCCAGAGAGTGTTATTAGGAATTCAGAGAGGAAAGCATTTTCTATCAAGAGCAAAGTAAAAGCTATTAAACCTGTTTTTTCCAGAGGGTTGGGGTGGTTTCCGACCTAAACATCTATGGAGGTGGGGATCGTGGGGGACTATAATATTTTGCTTATGTTGTGGTTCAATTGAAGGGCCGAGAGCATGTCCAGCCTATATGACTTTTTAGGCCTTTTTTTATTTTTTCTCGCTCAAAATAGCTCAAAATAGCCTCATTTTATCGTATAGCGAATAATATCACAAGCCCTTGTCGAATTTGCACTAACCCTAAGGAATTTGACCAATTTCACCTGAAAAAAGCAGAGTTCTGGCCCTCCAGTGCTTTGATGGTACATTCAGAGCGCAATTTCGAAGCCATTTGAAAGCAGTTTGGCCGTGAGAATACGCGACTGCAATACTTCTGACCAGTGCCAACAACTAAACGAAAATACCGTTATTTACGCACGCCTGGCTCGCTTATCTATCGTGAGCTCACTACGGCAACACATCGCCTCTGTAGCGTGTGTGTAAGCCAACGTGTATGAGGCCCGTCCGGTGATTGAAAGACATCATTAAGTCCGGAAATCCTTGAGTCTCTAGCACTTCTCAAAGAAACGAGTCGTGTTTCTTGTCCTTCCTTGTGTCTGAAGCGCCATTTAGCGCTCAAGGTGAAAAACGGACCTTGGTCGGGAAGACGAGCCGGCGGGAAAGTCTGGAATCACTTCGGATCAGAAAAGGGGCAGCGTTGAGAGTTGTGGGCCATTTCCCATCCCGTGCCGTGGTCGAAATGCCCGATATCCGAAGTGCTTTGAGACTTATAGTATTTTGCAATAACTTTCGGGCGGGAACTCCATTTCGGTTTTGTTGTAGGATTTCCCGACATGCTTTGCGACCGTGGTAGATGGGTCCGCTGTGCGTGGTCGGGCACTTGGGCAGCTCGAAGTGAGTTGTTGCTGGCCGGCGGGAAGACGTTTCGCATTTGGAGTCTTTAATGCAACATTAAATTCGATCTAAAAGGATTTTGAAATCGAGATACGCGTTTTGATGCGTATCAACCTTTTAATAATAAAACTTAGGCTGAAGTGAGCATGTGTTCGTCTGTGGTCTAGTGGTTTGGTCGGGGATTTGCGCTCAGACGGCTCCGGGTTCGAATCACGCTCAGCATCATTTTTTTTTTTTTTTTTTTCTTTCTTTCTTCGAACTGGACATTATGAAAGTGATTTACTTTTTTTGCGTTCGTCAAAATTCCTTACGTTTAATTTTACAAAAATATCGAACCGTGTCATTGCGAAAACAGAAGCTTACCGCAATATTGCGTTACAATAGGAGCCTTTGATTGATTGATTTTTTTTTTTGAATACGGTATTTCTTGAAAACGACGGAAAAAACAACGGAAAAAAATTCGGAACAATGTTTTGCAACTAATTTCTAGTTCACATGCCAAAATTGGACAAATCTGAGCAAGAAAAAATAAAAAAAGGCCTTAAAAGTCATATAGGCTGGACATGCTCTCGGCCCTTCAATTTTACCCTTGGTTCAAATTTTATTTTTCTTTGTTTTGGGCTATGGTAATGTATGGTAATGAGTTTTAAACAAAGGAAAATAAAATTTGAACCAAGGATAAAATTGAACCACAACACTTACAAAGAACTTTCAATACAATGTTGACTGAAAACTGAAAATCTGAAAATGCATTGTCTAAAATGAATGCTACCTTATATATTTCTGGACATCAAGAATACAGTTCTTCATCACTACAAGTAACTTACTATTGAAAGGCCACCAACATAAGACATGACAAAGCCATTCTGTTGTGGTTCCAACTTAAAATATTCCATGGACACCAATGAGAACATAGATTGAAAAATCCCAAATGGTATTCCTGTGATTACTTTTATAGTTATCAAGAAAAATACTGTTGGAATCTTCAGAAGTTCTAGGATCTTCTTGACACTAAACACACTTTCCTTTTTCTCACTGTTTTCTGAAACAAGAAGAGGAAAAAGAATTTCAAATTACTGTTTGATGTAGGCATGATGTCTAGAGGTTTTCTTTTAGTGCGCAAGATTTCTGTCAGATGGTTGGTGTATAGTTACAGCCCTGGTCTCTGGCATTGTGTTATTAATTACGAGTTACAAAAATGCATTCGCATAAAAAAATGCATTCACATTTGTTTCTGAACACCCAGGCAAAGGGGCAAAAAATGGTTGATCGAAAATGATGTGTCTCAGCAAATTTTAGTCCAGTTTCGGTGATTAATAAACAAGGTGTCTAAGAATCAGGCTCGCCAAAAATGGCGCTGTCTCGTAGTCTCAAATTTCTCAAAACTTGAAACTTGGGAGCCTGGCAAATCCTGCCATGGTTTAGCCAAAAGTTTGCAATTCAACAAGCTGCAATGGTTTATTTGTGTTACTAGCCAAAAAGTAACAAACTATAGAAATTGAAATTGTTGTTTATGTGCTGTAGTTTCTTGTCTCCGGCTCAAATTATTGGAGCTCTACAACTTGGATTTTTGGACCACTGTATCTTGGGCTCGGATTTTTAAACCAGGATCCCGGCCACTCTGCAAGTATCAGATTTGACCATTCTCTAGGTTAGGAAACCTATGAAAATGCTGGTCAATTGTCAACCTGTGATATACTGACATCCTATCCGGGTGGGAGTAGAAATGTTCCTTAGTGACTTCTTTTCATGGAGACTGCAGATGATGGCCAACACCAAACGAGTCATCTGGCACAGTTAATGCGCTGGAATAGACACAAACTTTACAGGAACTTACCAGTTTGGAGCAAGCCATCATCAAACTTGATCTCTTCTTTTGACATGGACTTCGTGTTACTTGGAATGAAGACCAAAGCTATGATAATACTTAGGCAAGAGAAAAATGCTGCAAAGAATGCCGCAGACTGCTCTCCATAATGTTTTGTAATAAGTCCACCAATGAAAGGACCAATCACCATTCCTATTGCATAGGACACGCCTAACTTTCCAAGTGCATCGGCACGGCCTGCCATACAAGAATTCATAACAATTTAAATGTTATTATAATAAATAAAGAACAGAAAAATACAGTGATTATGAACCAGCAATAATTGAGTACACATTTGAATTGCTGATTTATGAATGATCGAGTGAGTTAGTGATTAACTAACTGGCAGACAGACAGAAAGACAGACAGACGGACTGACTGCCAGGCAGATTAGATGGCTGACTGAGAAACTGACTGTTTGACTGGTGACAGACTGATAGAATTGATTGATTGATGATTTAAATCGGCCAAGCGCGTATCGCGAGGACGATTTGAAATCACAATCACGATTACCCCTGAATTGGACGACACTAAGTTCAATTTTACTAATTAATTGCATCAATAACAAAATTTGAGATTAAAAGTCTATGTGGACTTTTTTGCACTCAAAATGTCTAGGATATTTTCTATCAGTTTGAAAGTAGGAGGAAAACAGTAAAAAAAAACCCATTTAAGTGCAACTGATTAACGCACACGTAAAATAGGTGTCCAATAATTATTACGGCTATCCAATTACAAAAAGTTGTAATTGGATAGCTGTTATTGGACACCCATGTGACCATACGCCAATTACGTAAGAAATACGCATGCAGATGACTGCACGATATGATTATTAACAATTATAACAAAAATTGAAAATATAACAATAAATATATAACAAAAATGAAATAAATTATTTTTACCTTCCTTATCTGAGATGTCTGTTACCACCATCTGTGATCCTGAAAGTTCAATTTACATGTCAATAATATTATTTCAGCAAATAAATAGTAAAGACTTAGTCCTTATTAAACTTGGATATCATGATCATCTTTGAGAAAGTAACAATTTAAACACATTTTTAATTGACATTGTTATTAGCAGGGCCCGGATGAAAATTACTTTGTGTAATTCTGTTTTTTTTTTCACCCTGTCTAAATAAAGTGTGTTGTTTGTTGTTTGCTATTATTATTGTACAAACCTTGCATTGCATGCATGAAAATAGATGGAAGTCTTGAAAGAAACAACATGCTCACGGCTGATGCAAACCCTAGAATGGAGTAGCTCACAGCGGCTGCAACAAAGGACAAAACAAGAGCTGCTCTGCTACCGAAAACATCTCCAAATCTTCCAAATATGGGACCACCACACAGTTGAACCACAGCAAATGTAGTTTGAAGATAACCAAAAACCACTGGATCTGCTCCAAGTTTCTTGGATAAATACTGAAATAATTTAGGTAAAAATGTTAACAGTGAAACCATTTTTGTCTATTTGTCCAACCATCTATAAAATTATTTTTTTTGTAAATAAAAGCAGAATTTTATTTTGCCTAAACCCCAATAATCCCTGCCAAAATTGTTCGCAGAGGAAAAAAATTAATACACTTTGCATTCAGTTTTTCTGATTTATTCTAGCTAGTGTTTTCCTCGAGAATATACTTAACTGAACCACGTATATGTTGTAGGTTAAAATTATTTCAGGTTAAAATTATTTCAAACTAGGTTAATTTTTATTTTCCTTTGTCTCAGATTATGTTAATAAATCTGGGACAAAGGAAAATAAAAATTAACCTAGTTGAAATAATTTTTGACCTAAAATAATTTTAACCTACAACATATACTTTGCAACTGATATTTCACGGCACTCCTATGGACACCAGGTTGAAATGAATTTTGTTATTGTTTGGGGATTTAGTAATTCCTTATGTGATCAACAAATGTTGCAAAAATATTTAGCAAAGCGGTTGATTCATTTTTGGTGGATCTGTTGGGTTTTGAAAAAATCGCTTGCAAGCATTATTCCACGAGGTGAAACTTTATTATTCTGAACGCGTTTTATAGCAACTGACAAATGTTTCCTTAATGAATTTTTGGTTTGAGAGAGGTTGTTGTTCATTTTACATTGTTTTTCCTTTCAATCAATGGCCGTTTAAGATCTGCCGATATTTAATAGACTGGCAATACAGTCAGCCACCTTCAAAATCTAGTATGCATTGAATGGCAGTTGAAGCTATATTTTAAAAATTTATGATTAATGTTTAACAAAAATTTAACTATTCATACAAACCTTCAAAAACACTGCAAAGCTTTGTCAGCCCCTTTTTTTACTAGCCATTCACTAACAAAAACGATATTTTTTTCCTTTAAATTGCTCCATGTTGAATCTGAACTGCTACTATGTGCGTTTGATAGGAGTTCCGGTTCAAATTCCCCACCCCATCCAGGCAAAATCAAATTCCCCACCCCCGGGATGGCCTTTCACATCAAATTCCCAACTTCCCTCCCCTGCGAGCAGTGGATTCTCCTACACCGGACGAGAGAGAAACCATGTGGTTTCTCTCTCGTTCGGCGTAGCTCGGCGTAGGAGAATCCACTGCTCGCAGGGCACGACTTCCCGGGCACAGAAAATGTTCAAACGCCAAGGGCACGCCCGGGGGGGGGGGGGGGGGGGGGGGGGGGGGGGGGGGGGATGTTGATGTTTCGAATTGATCGGCGCATTATACAATGGCTTTATTTCTTTGATTGATAGAAAATTTCATGTCTTGAACAAACATTTAGGATCGTTTAGATTTTGTTGTGTATTTTACAAATGATCAACTAAATATATAATGAGAATTATAAACTAAAATTCCGAATGTAATATTTCGATTTGTTTATAAGTTATGTGGGTGTAATTTTTTTAAGCCTAAATGTTTTCATGCAAATCTAAACCCCTGCATGCTTTGCATGTACTCTATTGAGCATTATAGCGATTCTAGACATTTTAAAAACAAAAAGAGTTTTCTCTTACCGGAAGGACTCCAATCTGAACCCAGAAACAGGATGAATAAATGGCGGCATTTAAATGTGTGTTGAAAATAAGCCATTTTCGATCATGTCTGAAATCCACAGTAGTTTTCATGGCTGTCGTACGCGTGTTAGAGGAAGAAATAATTTCGTCTTTATCGGAGCTAATTTCTCCATTCATGTCGCTTCTCCTGCGTACCTCAGAGTCTTGGAACATGTTTTTGTGAAGCAAAGACACGTAGGAAAACTTCTGTGTTGGTAGATGCAGCTATAACAGGAACCCGTTCGGTGTCTCTCGCAGAATTTGCCATGTCACCGAAACCGGTTCATGTTTGTGAAGCCACTATCGCTTAAGTCAGCGGAAATATGCACAAAAACACGTGGAACGATTCTACAGGCGCCACGTGACGCACTTCCTCCGCTCTTCAAAGGTGTCAGGAAAGTACTTTCAAAATTACGTGTTTCCTTTGATATGTGCATGTTTGTCAGTGTTTGTCGTGATTTTACAAGTTCAAATAAGTTCATGCAAAGTATTTCAACCAATAATGACAAAATTGGATCAGGAACAACAAAACCAATCATGACGTTTTCTCCATAGAGGGGGTGGGGGGGGGGGGGGGGGGGGGGGGATGTTTTGGGTGGGTATGTGCCGCCCAGAGCTCCATATTTTAGAAAGAATATTGCATTCAAAATGATATCCCGTACTAGCAATCCACCAATTGTTAATACCCCATTCTATAAATTAAGTTTTGATCAAAAGAGATTTGCTAAAAAATTAAAGAAAGATTTAATACTCGACATTTCGGTGTCGTCATGACGCCATTTCATTATCAAGAGTAAAAACAAAGGAAAATCATTAATACAGCATTTAAATGAGAGGACCAAATGCACAAAATAAAAAATAAAACAGCTTTAATTTAATTCTGTATTCAAAAAATTTTTCTCTTAGTTGAAGAGGACGTTGCTTCACATATTCTTGGGTTGTCCTTGGTTTTTCTCTTCAGTGGAGATGGTGACTCACTGTGCAGTGACTTAATTTTTCTTTTTCTTGGTGATGCTGTGTCACTTTGAAATGAACTTTCCTGTGGCTCTAATTGTCTCCACACAGCTTTTGTGAAAGGGTTTTCTAAAAATAGATATAAAAATGTTAGAGTGGGTTTCAATTGAGTGTTGTAAAACCAAAGAAATCACTCTGACCAATCATAACAGACACAGACAATGAACCAATCATAACAGACATAGACAATAAACCAATCATAACAGACACAGACAATGAACCAATCTGAACTTGTGGCAAATACAAGTAGTTTGAACCAAGCGCAAGAAAATGCGTGCGACTAAGTCATGATTGGCTTTTGTTTTACTTCTGATTGGTTGATAAGGCGGCACGAGATTTTTAGCCAATCACAAAGCATAGCATTGCAAAACTAAAGGAATCGCGAGAGCGCCATCCCCCACCCCCCCCCCCCCCCCCCCCCCCCCCCCAAAAAAAAAAAACAACCTATCCCCTTCCCCCTTGGTTGAAATATACTGATTGGCGATTTGGCCTTGAGATTCAAATTGCTACAAAATAGCTTTATGTTGACATCTATGTAATATTAACTTTTTGAGCAATAGGCTTCAGTTTACTTTGTAGTAACTTAACCCATTCACACCTGAGGATTTTTACGTTTTTGAGTGATTTTCTGCATACACACGCCCCATAGGATTTCGTGACTGCATATTTGGAGTTACCATTGAAAGTGCTGCTGTTCTAAAACACTGAAGGCTCGAGTTTACTGGAAACGTCATTGTGACGATCTCATTTTGCTTGCTTGATTTGCAATAAAGGGTCCAATATGAATTATCTACGATTTTTGGTAAGTTCACAGCCATTTTTCATCTTTAGTAGCTGCCTGGTGAGCATCATTAAGCTTGGAGGTAGTTCAGAGTCCACTTCTCAATGAAGCGAGTTAGTTGTTGTACTTCGTTTACGAATTTGGCTCGTTGCTCGTTGAACTGGAAAAATGGCCGCCTGGAAACGAAGCAGCTTTGGGACTCGACTCTGGATGAATTTCTTGACCTACCGCGGCATATTTTGGAAGTTGCGACCACAGGAGAACACAACAAGCGCGAAATTTCGGCGGTGGGTCGGAGTGGCTGTGGACTTAGTATAAATATGAAATGTGTGCGGAAAGAAACGAACGCTGTCAAAATTCTTGGCCATTTCCCAGCATGCAGTGCGGTGGTGATATTGAAAATTGAGGCAAGGTCAGTATGCATTAGAACGAGAGGCTAGAGCTCGGCCCGAGCAACGAATAAGAGCAAAAAAATTCACTGCTAAGCTAGGACTAGGACTGAATTTTGCTGTGAATGTTGACTTTTGGGTTTGCCATGATGATTTGAATAAAAAAAACTAAAGGCAAAAACGTGATTTTTGTTGTTTTTCTATGACGTTAAAAACGGTCATTTTTGTTATTGTCCAAATTCAAACGCTGATATTCTGCAAAAATCGCTGACTTTTTTGTGTTTATTGGGTATCTCAATTTGAAAGACTTTCTAGTCAATGCTCACAACTGCTAGTTAAGGCAATGTTCGCACGATTGAGAAAGTTACAATTTTTTAAAGCAGTGGAGTCTTGTACGGGCGGTTACGGGCGGTTCAGGTGTCAATGGGTTAATAACATAAAACAACTGTACTTTTCCCAAGGAGCCATCTTGCAGCCTCAGCCTTATGTTGAGTCAGCTGCCACTCAACCTTTGTCACATGATCTTTGGCAGGTACCAGATCCCGACGGAAGTGATACTGTGGCCACCAATCAGCTCGCTCATCCCAGACCTCTCCCAAACTGTCCCTGTCGTGTGTAGCAAAATACATGGAAAGAGTGTCAGCGAATTTTTCCCAGTCTTTGATACTCTGCCGACAAGCAGCATGATCAAGCTTGATGAAGAGGACTGCAAGGGCATCAATAAGTCCTTTTGATTGATCTGCAGCAAAAAAATGGGGGAAAAGGAAAATGAGCTGTCAGTAGTCTATCATACTGTAAGTTATCTTATGCACAGTTGCCTAGTTCGCACAGTTGCCTAGTTTGCTCAGTTGCTAGAGTGCCAGTCTGTAGAGTGGGAGGTTGTGGGTTCAAATCCCAGCGGGACCAACACTCAGGGTCTTCAAATGTAGTTGAACCTTCTTAATACTGACGCCAAAGGGACAGGCCAAAGTGTCCGTATTATAGAGGTGTCTGTATTACAGAAGAAAGGATTATATTAATTTTCGTATCTTCGGGAGCCATAAGAGAACTGTCTGTAATAGAGAGGTGTCTGTAAGGAAAAGTTCCACTGTGACAGAGGAAGAAGGTGCTGCCTTTCCCATGAAATCTGCAAACAGTTAGACTTTCACATGGCTCAGATGACCATGGTGGTCCTGTCTCCAATGGGGATGTAAAAGTAACACTGAGGACGTAACAAAACCCTGGCTGTGACCACCATCAATGTTATACAATGTTCATGGGTAGGGTGGGAGAGATGAGATTAATAAATGGACCGATAGCAGTTGCCTGAGGTGCCTTCGCCTAATTTGTGAGCTAACATCCAATCTCATTCATTTATTCAACTCACTTTCCACTCACCAGACCCACCCATCCTAAGTTTAATGTATTCCTCGCTAAGGTCACTTGTTGGATCAACACACAGCAAAGCCTCCAGTACATTACACAGTTGCTGTGTGTCAGTGTTTTCACTCTTGAGGAAGTTATACAAATACCTAAAACAAATAATCAATTTTATCATAGTTAATAAAAATTAATACAAAGCCCAACAAACTTCTTTGCGAAATCACTATTGCTCTGTGTTATTGTTGTATTAGAGAAATAAATGGTTTCTTTGAAATCCCTATTCAACATTCTCAAAAAAACGCATACTTCATCCAGTAACTTGAGCCTCAAAACATGATTCTTGATTCTCGAAACCATGGACATGTCAGTGTCTTTGTCTTTCAAATGGCTTCTGTTTCAACAAAATGTTTATTAAAATAACACTACTATGAGAGAGATAAGAGTTGAACACCTTGCAAATCATCCATCGACTTTTAAGTAATGATCCGCATAAGAAGGAAAGTGCTGAAACACAATGCATGATGGAATGCCAACTTTTTTCATTGTTACAACTAGTGATCTGATTGGCCTAGACTCAAAAACCGCTAAAAAGTTAAGGTTCAAGGTGCATTTTGTCTAATTTTTTTAAGATTTCAAGTAATTTGAGACCCAATCGCACAACATGCAATTTTTAAAAGATATTGTATTTGGGGAACTTCATCAAATACGCAAAATTATTAGCTATTGTCTTCTGCTATTCTGATTGGTTAAGCACAAACATTTCCCAAAATTTATTTCACACAAATGGATTTTCTTTATTTTTACACTGAAATATAATTATGAACCATCAGCCCCTCCACTATTCTTAAAATCAAAGATATTCTATGTGGGAAAGAGCCAATGTGGCAGAACAATGAAGTTTACGGTAGTTCTTATGTGGAGCATCACTTAAACTCAATAAAAAAACTGATTTTTTTACCTGTGTGCATTGGGATTCTCAGGATTTTTATCCTTGTATCTCACCAAGATTTTTTTGGCTTCATCACCTTTGTTATAATATTTCAACATCTCGACTTGTCTCATGACAAAAATATCCCACACACCACCATGTTCCACTACATCACCAAACAAAGCCAATGCTTGCTTCCCATGAAAAATCATTTGTTGCCTAAGGTTTGTTACGGTTGCATTTTCAGAAACATGACCCAAATCATCAACTTCATCACCATCTATTGCTCTCTTCTCCAACTGAAGTCTGCATTTTTTCCATGAAAGATAAGCAAAGAGTCCTGAGTATGCTCTGAGAAGAACACTTGACGTGAATGATTTATGGGAGAGCTTTGAGGTAAGTAGTTCCTGTGCTTCTGTTATGTCAGAGTTGTGCTTCACTAGGTACAAAGCAAAGTCCAACAAGAGTTCCTTTTGAAATGGAACACAAATCACAAACATGTTCTTAATAAACTGATTCATGTGTGTATAGCTTCCTGGTCGGCGACGCATTACCTCACACCCTGTCTGAAGAAAGAAATTCATAAACAATGTGTTTTAGTACAAACTGAATGGCCATGTACGTTGGATATGTTGTAGGTTAAAATTATTTTAGATTAAATTATTTTAAACTAGGTTAATTTTTATTTTCCTTTGTCTGAGATTATGTTAATGAATCTGGGACAAAGGAAAATAAAAATTAACCTAGTTTGAAATAATTTTTAACCTAAAATAATTTTAACCTACAACAGATATACCATTTGCATTTTAAAAGTCTTAATGAGTGCAGTTCATAATTCATTTCTTTGGTAAAAGAAATTATAGCTGTACGGCCCTGCTACAAAGTGCAGCCTCGCATGTTAAATATTGGAACAATTTTGTCTCCAAATTGGTCATATGATAAAATATGTACAGATTAAGTTAGGTCAGGCTGGATTGAAAAATATTGGCTGTTGGTCAAGGTGCATGGACATTGTTGCACTTATTTCATACGCCATGACCTCAAGCCAAATTTTTCCCATTTGGCCCTCCCAGTCAGTCAATAAGTACATAGCATGTCCCCAAATAAATGTGTCCTTAGTTTTACTATTTCATTTGAACTGATACATGTAGTTTATTATTAATCAGAATTATTTTAGATTACCCTCCAAAACAGCTCGGGTGTTCTCCTACATGCTCCACATAATCCCACAAGACATTGCAGTGCGTCATCAAACTTGTGGCTCAATAAACTGTCTAACAACAACCTTGCGAGATATGTAATATGTTGTTGATGATATGATGCAGTTTCCAACCCTGCCAATAAAATAATAAAAAACGTTTTTATGGCTCCAAAAACTATCCACACCCCTACCCTCGGGGGGGGGGGGGGGGGGGGGGGGGGGGGGTGGGGGGTGTTCAGTGGTAAGGCCCTGTTAAGGGGGTGGGGGTGGGAATGAGCATGTCCCTGGTCTGAATTTCGAACCTTGACATTTCGCAATTTCACAGGGTTAGCGTGTCGATGTCAGAGTTTACTATTCAACAACGCCATAAATTCGCAGTTTCATGGAAACTTCTTGTCGTTTGTCGTCATTTTACACCGTTGATGTTGCTGGGCTAAACTTCAGAATACCTGGCCACTTATTTGCATGTCATTGAATATGAATGGTTTCTTTTGTTTTCATATGCTTCGTTCTATAAAATGTTTAGGGATATGTAAATAAGTGGAGGGTATTCTGAAGTTGCTCCTGTCGCTGTTGCGACGCCATGTCGCCACTCAGAATTTACCAGTGGTTTCACAATACAACATGTAATGGCCATTAATGGGGGTCTATTACTTCAAGCATTTCTGCTTTTCTTTGGACTTCTCGTCACTTTTTGTGTTTAATTTTTAATTTTTTAATTTGTAATTATTTTACACATTATTGTAAACAAGTGATGGAAGTAATAAAGTTGAAGTTGAAGTTCAATTAATTAACTTACTGACATAATGTGTTCACAAATTTTGCGATGATGCTTAGCTTTTTGCAAATGCAATAAGACGTTTCTGGGTGAAAAGTGTTCAAGACTTACCTAATGTATGGGAAAAGGAGGCTTCACGCCATATTTGCTGAAAAATACACGATTTAAACCAAGGTGGATTCACTTGGTTCGCAAACCAATAACTCCGCACGGCCGCCATTTTAAATTCAAAAATGCCGCCTTGTAAGATACACGAAAAGTACTCCGTAATAACAACCCAGTCCCCCTCTTCGTCCCCAGGGCCTGCGCCGCGTTCAAAATTGGAGGCGGAGAAGGCCCTGAGGACGAGGTTGCTTTTCGCAAAACTCTATTATAATAGGATGGTGTGATGAGGTGTGGGGGGGGGGAGGGGGAATAGACTACGAGCAGCCTCTCTTTCCCAGCTTAGTCCATCGAGTGAGAAACGAAAAAACATTAGCGAGCGGAAAATGGTCACGCGAAATAATTAATTGGGGGCGAGACAGGCGCGCGTGCCTCGCCCCAAGTTTCGCGTGACCATTATCCGCCCGCTAATGTTTTTTCGTTTCTCGCTCGACGGACTAAGCTGGAAAAGAGAGACTGCTCGTAGTCTAGGGGGGGAAGGGGTGGGTGGGTTGGGAAGGGTAGTCGGCCGATTGTCGGTCGATAGTCGGGCAATAGTCGGCCGATAGTCGGTCGACTATCCACGGATAGCAGTATTTTTTCACTCTGCTGACGGTTAAATCACGGTGAAGTCAACAGTTGAAAGTTTTCGCCCGACTTATAATGGCAATAGGACTTCAAGTCATAACCAAAATCTATAATCACAAGTATGATTACAGACTGAATTGGACAACACGAATTCCTGTTACCAAATAATAAAACATAAGCTAACTGTTTAAACGTTTTGGTTAACAAAAACACAACAGTTGAGTTTGTTTTTTACCGATATGTAAAAGAAAGGTAACTCATTCTCTGTCCTATTGCAAGTTATTACAGCGCACAGCCATGATGCGTAAACTGTCCTATCAGTGCTCAAATCGTGGCTGCTGATCATAACCAATCAAATTCGAAAATTCATTTTATAGTTTTGATTACTCCCCTGATCAAAATTTTCACTGATCTGAGTTGTCTCGATGAAAACTCTACTGACTGTATTGTTGACCTACCCGTTGCCACTATGCCGCTTTACTTTGAAAACTGATAGAATGGTCAACCTCCATACAGAGACTCGTACATTTCTTTATAAATAGCCGCGAACATTAAGAAATCGCAAAGTTGGTTCGGGAGAGGGTGGCCATTGGAGGAGGGTCACTCGCCTTGCAGGTAGGGTGATTCGGTGGGTCGAGCCATGCCGAATTGTTTAACACTTTGGCTATTATTTACTTGAGTATCAGGTAGAAGTAAAGAAATAACTGGAAGGGCCAATTTTTGGCTGGATCAGCAGGGCAACTTTTTTCACATAAACGCTCGGCAAAAGATTGCTCGGGGAGAGGGGAAGGGGTGATCCTCCTACCAGGGTCGACTTTTCTCCATAAATACAGGCCCATAAACTAATTCCACTCCATGACAGGTACTACTCGGTACTACACAATAACTCGCAATGTTCGCTATTGTTCTTTATTACATGATTGCTTGAAATTGAAATAAACATCACATTGCAGTGACACAGAATAATGTTCATTTCTGAACAGTCAGAAACGGCTTACAGGTCTCAGATCAAAATGAGGCAAAGTACTGTTTAAGTCTTCCTAATTATAATCATATCCAGCAGGCTATTTTTTTAAATAAGGCCCAGAAACATGGTGCATCATTGCACGCGACTTAAAAGCAAAAAAATCGTTTTTGATTTGTGACGAGTTCAGCGTTCGTTGGAGCTAATTTCGCCATTATAACGCTCTTTCACAACCTATCATACAAAAAGAAGGTTGTCGCCCAGCTATAGCGAGGACGTTATTCATTTTCCATGAATTCATTGTTGTTTTTGAAAACGTTTCGCTGCCGTAAATCATAGAATATTTGTCAGATTCAGTTTACTCCGAGGTTACTTTTTTAACCCACCTAGCAAGGAGGGTTAAATTTAACCAAAACAATGAACTGCACGGCTGATCTGACCACGTAAAAAAGTAAAATTTGCGAGACACCATCACGACAGGAACCGATAAAGTAGGATCGTAACCGTGGACAGCTGTTTCTCCAGCAAGAAAGCCAGCACAAATAGACTGCACAATGACCCGTTACGATCGGTTCCTGTCGTGATGGTGTCTCGCAAATTTTACTTTTTTTACGTGGTCAGATCAGCCGTGCAGTTCATTGTTTTTGTTCATTCATTTTTTGGCTGGTTAGGTCTCTCGTAGATCCTACGTATCATTAGCAGCATTATCGTTTGCGGTATTCTGCAGTTTACTTTTAAATTTAACCCGCTGTTTAACCCGAGGTTAGCCTTAACCTGTCTTTGAACAACAGAATTAACCTGCGGTTAAAACTTAACCTCAGGTTAGAGCGATTTAACCCGAGGTTAGAATTTAACCGGCTTTCGAACAACCGAGCCCTGGTCAAACAGAGACGCAAGTAGGCGCAAGTAGTAACACGTTGGATAACAGGGGATAGTCACCTCCGAGTTAGCCAATCAGAGCGCGCGAAAAGCACTATTCACTTGTGCCGTGGGTATATACTATTTGTTCTACTATATGTTAAGTTGGATCTTTGTTAAATACCACCGACACTTGACCGATATATCACCGACACTTGACCGATATATCACCGACACTTGACCGATATTCCACCGACGTTTGACCGATACTCGACCGAGATGCGAGTTCGACATATCGAGCGATATATCGGCCGATATGTCGGGCGAGACTACCTATAGTACAGATGATCCAGCAGATCTTCACTCTTCTGGTAAATATAGCTTCTACTCTAATCTTATATTATAAGGATATGTGAATTCTATAATTTGCCTGATTTTGACCTTATTTTCTTAAATGACACTAAAATGTAAATTAACTTAATGCCTCAAAAATATATCCTATATTGACGACATGCCATTCAACACTAAGAAACTCGAATTTTATAATATCTTTAAGAACGAATATACGCCTTCTCGTTACTTAGATCTTACAAGGAAATCAAATGACAGAAAACAATTAGTAAAATTTCATATAAGTAATCATAAATTAATGATTGAATCGAAATTGGTAGATATGAACAAATCACGAGAGATGATAGATTGTGTCCTACTTGTGGATCTAATGAAATTGAAGATGAAATTCACTTCCTTTTCCACTTTCCTAAATACAGTCAACTCTCCGTTAACGGACACTCTCGTAAGCGGACAGCTCTACTTACGGACGCGTTTTCAAATCCCCGTTTTACCTCCCAGTCAAACTCTGTATTTACACATTCTCGTAAGCGGACGCGGACACTTTTAAAAATGAAAATTGGATTTTTCTTTTGTTTAAGCTCTCTCCTAAACGGACATCCCATGTATAATAATTGACTCTTGGCAATGAAATTTGTCTTTAATTTGCAATAAATAAACAAAAATATGACCTTTGCAGACAGAGAAACAGAACAGTGGGGATCGCTTTTGTCAAATCTCCATTTGTCGGCGGGAAAGCAAGCTGTCCGTTCGTTTGACATTAACAAGAGTCTGACGTAACATTTGTAGTGTCACGCTGTGGCCACGTTCGTCATGGTCTACTTTCCTTCTTGTTTCTGTTTTCAATCACTGACTATACCGAACACTGTATCTCAGATAATCAAACTTGGACATGAGCCACGGTAAATGTTTGAACATCACCATTAAAAAAAAGTATTTACAAGGAATTTCCAGGCCGTACCAGCTCCTCTGTTAGCTTCTGTTGACACCTTTACCCATTATGATGGCTTTCCTTTTGTTTGTTCCGCGCTTTAAAAACGTGGTGGCAAATACAGCCATCCTCAAAGGAATGTGACCAAGTATCTCATCTAATCCAGTAACTGTGTTAGCGTTTTCCTTGGCTGTGGTTTCAAGACGGCAATCTTCTAACTTTGGCCTTACTGACAGCAACGTAACCGCATAACTCCACATAACCCTTCCATAAGCAGACATCCACCCTATTTTTCTTTGTTGTCCGCTTATGGGAATAAATCTCGCCGAAGCGGACAGCTCTACTAACGGACACTTTTTTCAATTCCAGAGGGTGTCCGCTTACGAGTGAGTTGACTGTAGTCAATTTTACAGGAAAATAGCGTATCACCTACCAAATATAAAACAGTTATCTCCTTCAGAAGTTAGCAACGAATTAATAATTATTTTGTAAATATACAATTGGTGAAATTCACTCATTTATGCTTATATCTCCGGCAATAATCAAATTATCAATCCAGACTGATGTATCTTAATTGTACTTTCCCTTTCTTTATTATATGATTATTTCATTTTGCTATGTTGTAATGCTTTTGCAATACTGTAAGGATTTATAGTCATGCAAATAAAGCTACTTGTTGTTGTTGGTTTAATCAACTGAGTTGATAACCGGGGGGGGGGGGGGGGGTTGGGGAGGATATTTGCACTCAAAATGATACTCCGTTCTAGAAATAGGTCAATTTTTAATACCCCGTTCATATTTCAAATGGCTGCTGAAAATTTGAAGCTTTCGTGCGTTCGAAATATTATACCCCGTTCTAGGAAACGTCTCTAAAATGGATACCCCGTTCAGGAGTCTCAAAATCACGACCCCGTTGGGCGGCACATACCCGGTATAGGTATTTTTGGGGAGTACACCCCCTCCCCCCCGGGGGTTGATATGGTAAATTGGCCACCGTAAAGAGATTCAAAAGCTGATGTTTCGAGCGCTAGCTCGTGCTTGTCAGCCCTTGATTCGCTCTGACGAAGGGCAAGTGCAGGAAACAATCCGCTTTTGAATCTCCTTCCGGTGGCTAAATTACCTTTTAAACTCAGTTGATAAAACCGAAGTTTCGTTTTTTACTTCAACACCATCGCAGCATCACAGCTTTTTTAGCAACTTACACGTTTTAAAAAACATAAATGATATACTCTACTTTATATAAACACAACAAAAACTGGAATATTTTCACGCTTCAAGGATTGAAGACATAACCAATATTAAATGTCGTAAATCCTCTGTTTAGCACACCCCATCCCCCTCTCAGAACGTCTCTCTTTCTAAATTTTCTTCGGGTTAAGGTGTTTCCCTCCAGTTTCCATGCAGCCGCACCGACCATTTTTGAGCGGCCGTTTAACTAACTTTCCTTTATTGAATTTATATGAAACTTACACAAAATATTGTACATAGCTTGAAGTTTTTAAGAGTGTAACAAATTTGTAAATCGCATTTAAAATTGCGGAGATAAACCAGAAACATTGAAATCACTTGAGTCTAAATTCCGAGCGATTGCGATGGTATCTAGAAAAATCAAAACTATTACGATAAACTATGACATATGGCAAACAAAATATCTAAAAATTAGAAACTTTTGTCAAGCCGATTTTGAGCAAATCAGAAAAACATTTCGAACTTGTGATTTTGCATGTGTATGAGCACATCCATAAGTTCCTCAATTAATCTTATAAAAGTTTTATTTCACAATCTGAAATTTTCGCCAAAATGTGTGTTTAGTGTATGAGATAAAACTATAAAAGTTTGAAAGCGTTTCTCGTTTTAGTTTTGGAGATTCGATTTTCTATAGGAAACCATAGTTTTTTTTAATGAGTCCTTAATATTGTAGTTTTAGCGCTTTTCTACATATTTCAAAAACCGCGAGGTAGATTTTTTTTAAACTTTTATGGTCGTTTCTTTATAATATAAACAACATTGTCTCGAAGTTTCATCTTGATTGAAACATTGCAACATGGTCAAATAAAATAATAAAGTTCACCTAAAACGCGATTGAGACTTTGTGTTTTGATTGCACGGTTGAAGGCGCACAAAGACGCGTTAATTATTCAGGTGAAGTGTAACGCATTTCTGCGTGTTGAGAATTATGCAAATCGCGTTGACTTCTTTCTCTTCTCTACAATTCAAAATGCCGAGTGTCCAGTCCACGTCAAATGCGAATAAAAAACCTGCTTTCAAATAAACGCCCTACTGAAATTCATGAGCATGATAAAAGTATTAAACGTGGAACACAGCCTCTAACGTTACTCCGCAAAACATGATGGTCACGCAGAAATGCGTTACGCTTCACCTGAATTAATTAAAGCGTCTTTGTGTGCCTTCAACCGTGCAATCAAAACACAAAGTCTCAATCGCGTTTTACGTGAACTTTATTATTTTATTTGACCATGTTGCAATGTTTCAATCAAGATGAAACTTCGAGACAATGTTGTTCATATTATAAAGAAACGACCATAAAAGTTAAAAAAAAATCTATCTCGCGGTTTTTGAAATATGTAGAAAAGCGCTAAAACTACAATATAAAGGACTCAGTCAAAAAACTATGGTTTCCTATAGAAAATTGAATCTCTAAAACTAAAACGAGAAACTCTTTCAAACTTTCATAGTTTCATCTCATACACTTAACACACATTTTGGCGTAAATTTCAGATTGTGAAATTAAATTTTTGTAAGATTAATTGAGGAACTTATGGATGTGCTCATACACATGCAAAATCACAAGTTCGAAATGTTTTTCTGATTTACTCAAAATCGGCTTGACAAAAGTTTCTAATTTTTAGATATTTTGTTTGCCATATGTCATAGTTTATCGTAATAGTTTTGATTTTTCTAGATGCCATCGCAATCGCTCGGAATTTAGACTCAAGTGATTTCAATGTTTCTCGTTTATCTCCGTAATTCTAAATGCGATTTACAAATTTGTTGCACTCTTATAAACTTCAAACTAAGCACAATATTTTGTGTAAGTTTTGTTCTAATTCAATAAAGGAAAGTTAGTTAAACGGCCGCTCAAAAAATGGTCGGTGCGGCTGCATGGAAACTGGAGGGAAACACCTTAAATTGGTATCAGCTTCTGAATTGAAAACGCAAGATTTCCAATACCTGAGGCAGGTTAAACGCCCCCAAAACAAAACACCTTGAAAGAACAAACCCTAACGTAATTTATTTATTTTATAAACTTCAGTGAAATAAAATGATTTCTCCACAGAAACGAAAACATCATAGCGTGCAATAAGCATTTTAGCAACCATAAAAACCCCTTTATTTTCGTGATGTCATCAAAATAAACTAACACGCACTTGTGCCATTTTCGTGCCCATACCTCGCACGCCAAAAAACTATATGTAGCCACCTTGTAATATCTTCTATTTAATATAATGCCCCGTAATTTAAACCGAAAACTAAGAGGTTCTCCCCTGCGCTTTATCTTGAGAGAAACCACAATTCCGAAAAAAAAAGTCCAATCACAACAAATGTCAAAAATCCTATGAACCAATCAGAATTCAAAGCAAATACATGTAGCCTGTTCTAAGCGAGAGAAAACGAGTGCAAATAAAGTCACCATTGTTTTTGGTTTTACGTCTGATTGGTTGAGAAAGTGGCACAAGATATTTTAGCCAATTACAAAGCACAGTTATGCAAAACCAAAGCAAACTGTCTTGAACTGAACTGTTCAAAATAATGAGATGTCAATATCAAGCAAGTCTCTGTAAAACAGGGTTCAACTGCATTACATACATATACATATACTTAGTATGCATTTTAATGCATACTAATGAATTTTTCCAGTGTTTTGGGGACCATCCCTAAATAAGGAAGTCCAAACATTTTTACAGCCCTGGCACTGATACACTTCAACTCCAGTTTTCTTTTCTCAGAAAGAATCATGCGTGCCTCATAAGTTTGAGCCAAGTCCATGGCTGTTTTACCATCATTGTTGACAAAATCATGATGAGCACCTCCATCTAACAAAGCTTCCAGTATGTTAGTCAAGAGATGAATGTTGTTACCGCTGGGTAATGTGATAGCTTTGTGTAGTGGAGTATCCCCATTCTTGCTGATAGCATTAACATTGATTCCTGAATTCAAAAGAAGTTTCACTGTATCGATGCATGGAAATTCTTGAAAACAACTTGCCAAGTGTTCAAGAACAGCCATGTGTAACAATGTATTCCCATGATCATCTCGGAGATTTAGGTTGTAAAGTTTCTGCAGCAGCACTAATACAGGTGATGTTTTGTCCTCTTCGAAATGATTAAATTTGGCAATGAATTGCACAAGTTGTATTGACAAATCCAACACGTCATGCGGCTCATAAATATGTTTGAATTCACGTGACTCATGTCTTCTTGCCTTTTCTTGCTTTTCGTACTCAAGAACTATTTCCTTAAGCAATTCAAATACCAAACCCTTTTGGCTCAGAAAAACATTTCTTAAGTCTAAACCAATAATGGTTGAACGTATATCTTCACTGATTGACTGATTGCAGCGCTTTGCTATCTTTATTGCATGTCTATACAATCCTATGCATATGGCAAAATCAAAATTCGAATGAACATTGTACAGAACATTGAATTTAACAAGTTCAGCAACATTTCTAATTGGTTCAAGAAGTGCTGTGTTGTCGGTTCCAAGAATTCTGTCTCTAATGACAAGGCCCTCCATCATGGTAGCATAGCTGTCTCCTCTATCTGAGCAAGTTCGTCAAGAGTTTGACTTTCTTTTCTGAATTGATAAGCTTCAACAGGTTCCATTGGTTTTTTGAACAAAGGCTGAGAAGGGTCTTGAAACCTTTCTGTCATACCACACTTTATGTAGTGAAATGCTTTTGCAGTATCAGGAGTTGTTTGTGTAGCAAGAGAGGCACCAAGAAGCTCTAGGGCATCAATTCTTTGTTCCTTAGTATATTCTACTGTCTTGAGAAAATGCTGCACCAAAGACCACTGGCATTTATTACTGGCTTCAAGAAGAGGTGTTAACTGTTCATTGTTGTACAACTGGGATGCTTCTAGAGTCAAAAGTTTTTCAACAACACAGTACCCACCAGCTTCTGCTTTACCACTAGTTACCGCATAGTGAAGAGCAGTACTACCATTTTTATCTTGAAGATCCATATTTGCTCCGTGTTCAACAAGGAAGCTTACTACATCCACATGACCATATTCGCTTGCTACCATCAGAGGGGTTTCACCCACAATGTTTCGCTCCATGTTCGACAACAAGTACTTTCACACAATCAAGATTTCCGTTTCCAGCTGCAACTATCAGTAGGTCTAGTAGAGTGTCTTTGATTACATCTTCGGTGATATAGGCCGTTTCTAACGCGGAAGTTCTTTCGCTGTTGTTCATCTGCTGAAGAACTTCACTGAGTAAAACAGCATCTCCAGACTCAGCAGCTTCAAACGCTTCGCTTTCTAAATCATCGGGATATTCTATCTTGTCCATTATTACCAAGATATTATGGTTATTGGGCTGCAATTTGCCTTTAAATTCTCTAAAGCTATGCACGTAAAACAAGCTGACTTTACAAAACAATCATTCGAAGGAAGCAGCCATCTTGATTTTCGGGCAACATTGTTGGATACCAGTCTCCTTCTCACCTCACTCGAGGAACGAGGATCCACGCTTTTGCTGCCTATCTACGCGCGCGCACGAACGTCCACGCCTCCAAATTCCAATATGATATTACCCAAAAAACAGCTGACACAAAAACACTGTGGTTAATTTGCTTTGGTTAAATCCTTTAAAAATAAAATAAGAAATTAATCTTAGCAAATAAATATAGAGATAATCAAAGCAGATGAACATTTGACATAATAAACCACATTGAATTGTGGACTAACAATAAACAATATGTGGAGATACAGGTTCTCATTACCTGTCCCCAGACATTTCTTATGGCCAGTTAGGAGGATTTTCGTTTATAAACTATCAAGAGGCTTCATCTTGGGTGATCATTTACTAAATTCTCATGACTTCTCAGATAATTATGCATTGATATTAGGAGAGACTTCAGGTGCTGAACACTTTTGGGCTCTGATCCTCGGTGTAAAAACCTGCCAACTCACGAGTGACGTAAAACAAAGAAACAAAAGGTACTGAAACAATAGAGTGCAAGGCAACAAAGGTAGAAAACAAAGGAAACAGTCACAGGTTTTTACACCGAGATAAACCCCATTTTTGGGTTAAAATGACTGATGTGTTTTAAATCCATACTCGTGCCAATTCTAACTGATACAAATGTACAGTTCATACAATGCTTGCGAAAAATATTGTATTTTAATGTCTCACAAGTTAATAAAGTACAATAATAGGCCATAATAAAATTTACTATAAAAACTTCAGTGAAATACAATGCAGGATTTCTCCCACTGATGAAAATCATATGTCGACACGTTAAAACATCCATTTTATCTTCACTGTAAAAAGTTAAAATATCAATGTACTTTGACATTTCTCACCATGTTTCTCCTTATTAAATGTCTAACCAGCTAAAAGGTGGTCTTTAATCCGGCAAAAAATCTTCGGATCTTACAACTCTAGTAAATATTGGGCAACTTTCATAAAATTTTGGGAAAAATATCGTAAACTATTCATACAACCTTTATAGACAGTATTTGATGAATTTCTAAAATCTTCGGGAAATTGCTTAAATGATGTAATCAGTGTTGTTTATTTAATAAACAATATAGTACATGGATGCTTAAAGGTATTAAATTTCTCTTCTCGTGTTCAACTTGATGTCTCTGCATCTGACTCGTCCCCAGTCGTCTCTTAATTGACGAGAGGAGCGCGACAGGGAGCGCGACAGGGAGCGCGACAGGGAGCGCGACAGGGAGCGCGACAGGGAGCGTGACAGGAAGCGCGACAGGGAGCGCGAGGGGTGATGGGTAGGAGGAAAAGGTCTTTCCCTTTCCTTTTCCTCCTTCCCATCACCCCCTTCGGTTGCGCTTCTCTCGTGCCGCGTCTATCCCCCACGCGTCTTGCCTAGAAAGACGACTGGGGACGAGTCAGTCTCTGCAATCATTGGAAACACTTGAAGAGAAATTTCATATCTCCACGCACCCATCGTATTAATATCTTCTATGTAATAAAACTATATTATATCATTATACTTATTTAGCTTTTAGAATGCTAAAATACAAAAAGGGTAAAAAAAGTATTTCTTAAAAATGGTTGGTACCTACTAGTGGCAATTAGCTCTGCCTCCTTCAAAGTCTTTCAGATATACTAACATCATCATACTAAATATTGTACTTGAAACCCTAAAGCTATAATGTCAAAATACAGTTTCTCTTAACCAGAACGCAAAAAATTCTTATGGCACCAGTTGGAACAATTTGAGTTACCGGTTCTACTTTACAATAATGAGTTGATAAATACACATTTAATGGGGCTTGAAATTCAGAGTTTGCATGTTATTGTATAGTGTTTTCACTGATGTCATATCAAAATTTAAAAGCAGTTTTCGATTCTAAAATGCTTATGGAATTGTAGAGAGTTTAAAACTACACATCTAGGCCAAATTTTGAAGCGCAAGAGCATTTCATTCAAGAGTTATAGGCGAATGAGTATAGACATTTTTAGTAAGAAATGTATGAAGCGGCCATCTTGAAAAAATTTTTTAAAAACTTTAAAGTCTTAATAACACCGAAAATCTCATCACAAAATATTGTATTCACTATACGAGGCATGAAATCGGCTTATAAGCATCTATAATTCATTAATAACTTTCAACTAGTTCAATTTTGTTTATTTTCACGGCTTATCTGAAATAGCGTGACGAATTGCGTGACACATTTACAACCTTTATAGATCGAAAACGAAACATCGTTAAAACCTGAAACTTTTTGTGAAAGATTACAACACTGGTATCCACATACCATATTAGAAACAGCTTTGTAGGATGTATACTTTAGATTTTTTTAATTTTTATGACATCATGTGAAAACACTCTATAAAGGCATGCTTATGTTGCATGTGAAAAATATTTTATTTTACTGTGTGTTATAATTGTATTTTAAATCCATATCATACTGTACATCTTAAAGTGTATTTTTCTACAATTTTCAAAAATAATGGCTTTCCGCACTGAGGAAACTGTCTGTAAACGGGATGTCCAGAGTCTGTAAATTAAAGCTGGGTTCTACTGTTATAATCAATAACTAATAAATGTCATAATAATAATAATAATAATAATAATTAATAACAATCATTATTGAAATAATTATTTTAATCGCACACTTCTTAGTTTGAGTCAAGTTTTTGGTTCTTAAAAGTGAAATTTTTTGCATCAATACAATAGTTTTGCAAAGTTCAAACTTACACACACAAGCATGAAATACAGAAGAGACTAAGAGGTAAGGCAAGCCCCTTTTTAGCATGTTTAAGTTACATGTTTTGTGCCAATTATGTAATTATTTAATTTCATACCAATGCATCTTTATGTATACTACTGTATTTTAATCTATACAAATGTATTTTAATGCATACTAATGTACTTTTCCAGTGTTTTGGGTACCACCCCCAAATAAGGAAGTCCAAACTTTTTTACAGCCCTGGCACTGATACACTTCAACTCCAGTTTTCTTTTCTCAGAAAGAATTCTGCGTGCTTCATCAGTTCGAGCCATGTCCATGGCTGTTTTACCAGCATTGTTGACAAAATCATGATGAGCACCTCCATCTAACAAAGCTTCCAGTATGTTAGTCAAGAGATGAATGTTGTTACCGCTGGGTAATGTGATAGCTTTGTGTAGTGGAGTATCCCCATTCTTGCTGATAGCATTAACATTGATCCCTGAATTCAAGAGAAGCTTTACTGTACTAATGCAGGGAAATTTGTACAATGGGTGAGGAGTGTTGAATTCAAATGCAAAACGTGGTTTAGATCTTTTAACATATTCAACAGCCTTGTGTAGCAATGTATTTCTGGAATGATCTCGAGGATTTAGACGGCAAATTTTCTGCAGCAGCACTGATACATGCGAGGTTTTGCTTTCTTTAAGATGTTTAAATTTGGCGATGATTTGCACAAGTTGTTCTAATGAAGTAAACAGCCTTTTCAGGCTGAAGTCATTTCCTAACTTTAGCTGTTTTTCATACTCAAGAACCGTTTGCTTAAGCAATTCAAGAACAAAGTCCTTTTGTCTTGGAGGAACATTCCACCAGCCCTTTTCATATAGCACAGATGTTAAATCATTTATGTCTGAGGTGACAGATTGGTTGCAGCGCTGGGCAATCTTCATTGCATGTCTATATAATCCTATGCATTTATGCTTTTTAGAGTCCCTGTGTTTATAGTAATCAGCGACTCGTCGAATTGGACCAAGCAATTCTGGGTTGTCTGTTCCAAGGATTCTCTCTCTAATGATAAGACCTTCCATGATGATGGCATGAGTACCTTTTATCCGAGCAAGTTCCTCAAGCGTTTGGCACTCTTTTCTATTCTGATAAGCAACAAGAGGTTCCATTGGTTGTTTTAACAGAGGATGTGAAGGATCTTGAAACCTCTCTTCCATACCACGCTTTATGTACTGAAATCCTTCCTTCAGTAACTCAGTATCACAACTATAAAATCTAACAGCATCAGCTACAAAGGTGGCACCAAGAAGCTCTAGGGCATCAACTCTTTGTTCCTTTGTATATTCTGGTATCTTGATTAAATTCTCCACTATTAAATTCATGCCTCTATTACTGGCTAAAAGGAGAGGTGTAAAGTGTTGACTGTTGTACAGTTGGGCTGCTCCACAAGTCAAAAGTGCATTAACAACTTTACATGGGTCATAATACTCATCTGCATGATACTCATCTGTAGATCTAACAGCATAGTGAAGAGCAGTGTCACCATTTTTGTCTTGCAGATCCATGTTAGCTCCATGTTCAATTAGGAAGGTTACTTGATCTAACTCACCATATTTGCTTGTTAGCATCAAAGGTGTGCAGTTGTCATTTGTACTTGCATTAACATTAGCTCCATTTTTAATCAAACATCTTACAATTTCTGAATTACACTCTATAACAGCACGAAAAAGAGCTGTTCTACCCTCTTTGTCTTGGAGATCCACATTAGCCCCGTGTTTGATAAGTAAATTTATTACTTTCACATCACACTCTATGCTTGCTATCATCAAAGGGGTGTAGTTGTCATTTGCAGTTGCATTAACATTAGCTCCATTTTTAATCAAACATCTTACAGCTTCAAACACAGCTTCTTCGTTTCTGAGACTGATAATATTACCATGCCGTCGAGAATTATTTTCAATGGCATGGTGAAGAGCTCTTTTACCCTCTTTGTCTTGGAGATCCACATTCGCCCCATGTTTGATAAGTAAATTTATTACTTTCACATCACACTCTATGCTTGCTATCATCAAAGGGGTGTAGTTGTCATTTGCAGTTGCATTAACATTAGCTCCATTTTTAATCAAACATCTTACAGTTTCAAACACAGCTTTAAAGTTTCTACGACTGAAAACATCACCATGCCATCGAGAATTATTTTTAATGGCATGGTGAAGAGCTGTTTTACCCTCTTTGTCTTGAAGATCCACCTCTGCTCCCTGTTCAATAAGGAAAGTTTCTATATTCATGTGACTACAGTCACTTGCTATCATCAGTGGGCTTTCACCATTTTTATCTTGCAGATCAATATTAGCTCCACTTTCAACCAGGAAGGTAACCACATTCATGTGATCATTTTTGCTTGCTAACATTAGAGCAGTGTTACCCTCTTGGTCTTGGAGATTCACATTAGCTCCCTGTTCAACAAGAAAGGTTACTGCATTCATGTGACCATTTTTGCTTGCTTTAATAAGAGAGGTGTTACCCTCTTTGTCTTGAAAATCCAGGTTTGCTCCTTGTTCAACAAGAAAGCTTACTACATTCACACGACCATATTCGCTTGCTTTCATGAGGAGGATGCAGTTGTCATCTCTCCCTGTGACAACAACATCATCATCATCATCATCATCATCATCATCATCATCATCATCAATATCATCATCATCAACGTCATCATCATCACCATCACCGCTTCCAACGTCTGCTTTGTACTTCAGAAGCACTTTTATACAATCAAGATGTCCATGTTCAGCAGCCACTAATAATGGAGAGGAATCGCCGAAACTCAAAGGTCCTAACAGCCACGCTCTTCGGCTTGCATCCATCTGCTGAAGAACTTCACTAAGTAAAACAGCATCTCCAGACTCGGCAGCTTCAAACACTTCTTTTCTTGGAACTTCGGGATATTTTCTCTTGCACAGGAAGCCGGAACCAGGAACGGCATTATAGGCCATTATTACCAAGATATCAAGGTTATTTTGCTGCAATTTTCTCTTAAATTCTCTAAAGCTATGCAAGTGCAACAAAAGTTGATTTTTTTTTTGTTCTCTAACCTGACTTTACAACATCCCAAGCAACAATCGTTCGAAGTACATGTAAGCAGCCATCTTGGTCATGATTAGGCTCGATTTCCGCCGCTTTCTCGCGTCCGGTCTCTGAGCCTCCCCGAGAGGGAGAGGAGCGCGGGCTCGTTTCCTGAACAGCGGCTGGTAATCGAGCCTAGGTCATGATCGAACATTGTTAGATTCCAGTCTCCTTCTCAAGTTTCCACACCGCGCTCGAAGATCCAAGCTTTTCTGCCTCTCTACGCGCGCGCGCGAACCAGAGACTAAACTGACATGACCGCACGGTGAAACAGCTAGATAGATAGATAGATAGATAGAAACTTTATTTAAGTGTCAAAAGACCTTATAGCCTGGGTAAACCCATACTAATTTGGGGACACATAAAAAAGTATAAAATATCTAATATTAATCTAAAACCTAAAATATATTTAATATTTAAAATTTATATAAAGCTAACAATTTATTAAATGATAATAAAAGCTAAAATTTAAAAAAAGAAAATGATAAAATTGTATTGTTATGATGAGCAGAGGGTACAATCCTTGCAACCATCATCCATTAACAGAGTTATGTCGTATTTACGAATCTTGTTTTTAAAAGCTACTTCTTTTACTGTGTAAAATGGTTCGTGTGTATTGGACAACCTTCGTAAAATGAGAACTGCTACTAAATAACCTCACTGAGCCAGCCAGCCATTATTTTTTTCACATTATGGATGAACGAGAACTTTCCATTTTCCGGATCCCGCCCAAATATAAATACCGCCAGCCATGCGGACTAAAACATAAGGGATATACTCTACTTTATACAATAACACAACAATTAGAATATTTTCGCACTTCAAGTAATGGCGATATCTTTATTGGTTCAGGTGGACATTACCAATATTAAATATCGTAAATCCTCTATAAAGCACCCCCTTTTTTGGAGCAAGAAATTTGTTAAGACCTCCCACTCCCCTTTTCCTTCACAACCTAAAACAATAAACGACAGACTTGTATGATGGGTACATTCTTACAGTACCGATCCGGACACGAATGGCAATGACTGTCTCACATGGAAATCTGAGTAACATGACACGCATTGTACAAGTTATTTTTAACATTTTTATTCATTTTTATCTTCGCGCGCCCATGTATTAAATAGGGACCTTCAGAACCGAGAACGAGAACGACTACGACTACGAGTTTCGCCATCGGCTCCTACTGCGCATGTCCCAGGGTCACGCAACTCGTTCCCGCGCAAAAATCTCGTAGCCGCCCTGTTGTTTACTACGAGATTTTCTTGAAATCTTGTTGCGGCGACTACGAGATCAGAAGGTAAGAGATATTCTTGATTTGATTGTGCTAAATCAATGTATTCGTTAGTTAAACTGAAGGGTAGCCACAAACGTTTCTTTTCGTTTTGAAAACCAGCGAATTTACGTATTTATTAGTGTTTTATTGTTAAAATTTTTTGTGTAAGTGAAGCTCTTACTTTACTGCTCTAAACACATGCATCACAACATCTAGAAAAAGGCTGAAAACGCTTTGTTTGTCTGGTAAAAATGTCGGAAGTAGTTATGATACTGTAAAAAAGTTTTAAAAAGCTACGAAATAATTTTAATGGAGTTAAATTTTTATAGTTGTACGAACCGAAACGTTTTTTCAACTATACATGTAGGCTAGACTAAAAAGGACAAAACAAACTTTGTTGCTTTCGAAATTGCTCCGTAAGATGAGGGAGGTTTACACAACATGTTAAGTTAGTTGTTGACGGTTGAATCAAGAAGAGAAACCGTGAAATTCTGAGAGGGAAACACATAGCAAATTGTTTGTTTCCTCGAATTTCGGAGGTCCGCATTCACAAAGCGCGAGGAAAATCTCACTTTCTTTTTGCAAGTATACAGCAAGCGGTTCCTGACTGACTGTGTGTGTAGCTTGTACATTCTTAGCTATAAGCTTAATTTGAATAAATGTTTTTCAATTCAAAATTAATTTTCATCATTTTAATTCCAAACAGTTGACATGGCAAGCGAGCAGAAACGAGAATTATTCATCTGGAAAACTGTGCACGAAAAAAAACTAATTCAAGAGGTGTTATCTGTGGAACCGTATCAGCACAAAATCGGAACGAAAGAAAGAGGATCAGCGTGGACGGATGTTGCTGATCGATTGATTGAAAATGGGTTACGAGTTACTCAAAGATCGGTCAGAGAGAAATTTGACCGTCTGATCAAGGACTTTAACAAAAAGGAAAACGAAGAAAAGAGAGCCAGTGGTGTAGATGTGGAGTATGGGGAAGTGGAGAGGGGCTTGTTGAACATAAAAGAGAGGATGGCTGAAATAGAAGAACAAAGGGAAACAGAAGACAAGAAACAGAAGAAGGAGAAGGCTACAGCGGAAGAAATGAGGAGGCAGGCAACTGAACGACTTTCCGAGACCAAAAAAAGAAGAGCAAGTAGTCAAACGGAAGATGATGATGAAGCAGGAACAGCAGATGGGAGAAAACGAACACCGAGAAACAATCCTACTATGGTGGAGGCTGTGAGAGAAAGTATTGAACTTAAAAAAAGACAACAGGAGAAAAACGAAGAACTGAGAAAGAAAGAACTAGATGCTCGAGCAGCAGAAATGCAGCAACAGAGGGAATTCCAACAGAATTTGTTGGTCCAACAACAGCAACTCCAACGGCAGCAGGCAGCATTTAGCATGCAGATGATGGCTGCCCTAAGTGAGCTTATCAAATTAAAAAAATAAGTGACTATAAACATAAGCTGCGATAATCAACTGCTGTATTTCAATATATGCAGTTTGAGAAATATATTGTACAACACATTATATGATAAGCTTTTGCAATGGTTAAAAATGCATTATGATAATTTAAATTTCAGGTTTTCTTGCAGTCAATGTAATAATTTATTCAATTCAATTATGCACAATATGTATAATAATTAACATATTACTTATTTTTTAAAGTGATTTTGTGTATTCATTATATACCATATTTTCTGAATGTGCTTTTTCTTGAGCAAAATTTTACCTTAAATGACATCAATTGACACTTTATATCTTACACCATAATTCATGCATGAATTGTATTAATTTTACAACATTTAAATTCTGGTAAATATAATATTTTATGGTAAACCCCTCTCTGTAAATTGGATTAGAAAAACAATGCTTTAATAAAATCTAATCCCAACATTTTACATCATTTTTTTTTTACTGGAATCAATGAGCCCCCGTGCTAACATACTACTATTTTTTTTTATTAAGCACTGGGCTCCAAATAAATGCCGGCTTCAAATAAACACCCGGTTCGCATGACCTGGTATTAAATAAATGCCCCCTGGAGTTTAATCAGGGTATCTGTGAGTATAACTGTTTGAATTCGATTTTGTCTGACTATGACAGACATGAGCACTTACAAAAGGTAAGATTTGACCATAGACCTGCTTTTGCTTAGATTTGTAACTAGTTAGTGGCATTTTGGTCTTGCATTTTTTTCATTTGTTTGGTATAATGTTATTGCTAATTCGGTAAACCTTATGCATTATGTGTTATTTCAGTACATATCCATACACCCCTCATGGAAAGTTTTTTTTAATTTGAATCACCCCACCTCTCTGGAAATTACAGTTTTTCTTCATATTTTCTTTTAAAGATTTCGGCTTTTGAGACCCCCTTCCCTTCGGAATTTTATATGACCTTCCTTGAGGCGGGTACAAGTATATGGATATATTCTAGAACTGCACAACCAGCAAAAAAAGTGCTCTCAAAAATGACAAAAAGATACCTTAATTGTTCATATGTAATAAATATGAGGTCCCAATTTAATGCCCGGGTCCGCAAAACCGAGTTTTAAATAATATTGGTAATATTCCGTTTGTTAACATATCACTGTTTCAACAAATGTTTGTCATTGAATTGTTATAGATCATTTTCATCTAAAAGTACCTCATATTATTACAGTTAATTCATATTTTACAACGAGCAAATACCGTATAATCCCGGTTATAAGCCCTGGGCTAAGACAACTTATTTACCAGGGTGTGTGTGTGTGTGTGTGTGTGTGTGTGTGTGTGTGTGGGTGTGTGTGTGGGGGGGGGGGGGGGGGGGGGGGGGTTCACTATATTTGCAAAGTTCTTGGCCCAAAAATTGTGGCTCTAAAAGTTTGGCCCTTCCCACATTTGAGTATGAAATAGTGGCCTCCCCACTAAATCAGGAACACCATTGAAACAATGTATAGACCATAAAAATGGATCATAGACGAAATGTAATCCCATTGATGTGGGGACAACTGAACAATTGGACCTTCCTTTCCATGTCCTGCATTTTCTCTCAGATCTTGTAGTGCAGAGAATGCTACTTATGTTTTATAAGCGGTCAGTATAATATGCAGACTGCAAAATGCAGACTGGGTCTAAAATGCAGACTGACACCAAAACTTTCACTAACACAGCACATGGTCAATATTCAATCAACCAAGCTAGTGTCAGGCAATTGTCTTTACTTTACACATACACAGTGTCACATATATAGCCACTTTGTTGACTTCAGGAAATTGTTATCCTGGGTGCCAGAGGTTTAATATTTTTCTGTTGTACCCATGGAAAAATTGCGGATGGCTGCCACTGGCACAGAGTGCCGTCAATGAGGTGCGAAGCACTGAGAGAGAAGGCTGCTTTCCACTTTTAAGTAGTTGATTTCCTCTCCTGTTTATTGTGACAACAGGCCTCTGGAGCCAGTGTAGGAAATTATTGACTATATAAAATAAAATCCTCATAGAATTCAGCTGGGATGCCACCAGAGCCAGCCAATGATGCTGAAATCTGGGTCTTAAAGGTCATTTTGAGTACTGTTTACAATGAAAGGTTTTGTTTACTTTGTTCAATAAATCATGGAAAGGTGATTGCATGATACTGGTTGAATATTGACTTAATTATAATGTTAATTCATCATATTAGTCAAAGTACCTTTTAATTAGTCAAAGTGACAGTTTTAATTCAGCTTGGATATTTTTTCCTTTCGCTATAACAGTTATATTAATTTGATATTTCCTTCCCAACCGATACAGGGTCCAAAAAAATCATAACCCTCATCTAACACCGGTTTAAAATATTGTTGCCCTTCCCTAAATGGCGCTTAAAAAATATTACACTCCTACCAAACATGGTGGCCCTACCTCCCACGACATAATTACCGCTCCCCAAGGGGTTTTATGTGGGATAAACAGGGAGGTCAATATATTGTTCGGTATAAGTTGACATTTTTTACCAGAGTTTATAACTGGGTTATGGTAATTACAGGATTATTTAAACTTGAAAATATTCTTGAATAGTTGGTGGAGTTAGATCAAAAAACATGCTTGTGGTATTACTATATAAACAGGTTAACGCATTTCGTAGTAATGCACTGACACTGTATAATTTACCAACTGGACTTAAACCAATTTTCAAGTCTCTCTTGTAATCCAGCAAGGCAAAATATGTAACAATGTCTCCAAAAACCCACTCAACTGCCACCCGAACACTGCTCATGGATGCATTGAACTGATGTTGTTCGTCTGTGAGGTGACCATCACGATATGGATTCTGCAGCCATATTCATTGCGGATAAGCAGGATCTCCATAGATACACAGGGGTTCTCCAGTTGGCGAGTGTGAGTACTGTTGCAACTCATCTAATAGGCCAGACATTCTAAGCATGCCAGCATCATGCCTTTTTCCCTCTGTACATATACAAAATATTAACTTGGTATTAATATTTGTTAAAATTAGTTTCACAGTAAGCTGTGTACATTTTACCAGTAAGTGCAATGACAGTTAAGTGTGACCCACTCTAGCCTGTCAGAGCACTTGTTAACAGAGGCCTACCTGAATTAATATGGGGCATTTGCCTTGTACCAATTAAGAATTTTACATTATTTTATGATCAATAATTGCATGCGTGTGCTTGGATCAAGGAGTTCCGGAAATATTTTTCATCATATTTGAGTGCTGCATTTCTGCACAAGCTCTAACTACCTGGAACAACAAGAGTTCCTCTGTATGCAGGAGTGGTTATATGAATATATAATATTAAAAAAGAAGAAAAAAACAAGAGCAGTGGTTTTCTTTGTAGAACAGGATCTCCAGTTTTTGCATTTTTTGCACATTCTAGTATATATTATATTTATATCCAAGCTTATGCACCAGTCAATGTAAATCTCCTTTTTAATACATATCCTATTTTAACAGCCGGTAGGTGACAAGAGGTAAAGTGTATTAATTGAAAGGTTTCGTAGTAATAATTTATAATTTAATCTCACCTACTGGGCCATAAAGGTTGGCAATAAGACCGTTGGGGGCAACAACAGACTGGAATTTGATGGCATGCACCCTTTTATGTCCGTTGTACATGACCCTTTGATGTTCTCCGGGTCTGGCAATCGCTCTTACGGTTCCGTCAACAAACCCCCAGCAGTTGTTCAGTGCGGCTCCCTTGTTGTAAACGGCATCCGCGTAGCTCTGGAGCCGATCGGGTGACAACCAAGGTTGGTCTAGGGTTTGTAGGAGGTACCCATGTGTGTTGTAGATGTGATTAGACACTTCTGAGACGATTTCACTGAGTTCGGAGACAGATCTCCCAAACCTGGGGATCAAATCGCTTAATCTACATGGATAAGAAAACCTCTTCAGCAGAACGCACAGACCCTCCATTCCACCAGCAACAGTTCCATTTTTACAGACAAACGAGTCTGGTATCCGTAGAGCCTCATGCAACAAGGGTAACTCTTCAAGACCAAAGCGAAATTCAGCTTTGCATTCTTCATCGGTCATCCGATTGATGTTGAAACGATCGTACTTCCAGTAAGGAAACGATGGGTTTTTTCTGTTGACTGCTTCGTAAAGCATCAAAAAGTCAACATCATCAATCACATCGTTCATGTACATTACGGTTAAAGCCACTTGCGTCGATCTTTTGCTAAACATGACGGCAAAAAGACCAAAACAGGCCTGAACAATGCTCTCCTCGAAAAAAACCCCGACAAATGTCGTAGTCGTACCTGAAGCTAATTAGTTGCTCGCGTGACGACGGCTACGTTAGCTTCGGCCCAGGCCTCTCGCGGTTCAAACTCGTAGTCGTAGTCGTTCTCGTTCTCGGTTCTGAAGGTCCCTATTGCTGCGCAGCGAACGAAGTGAGCGGAGCAGCAGTTCATAATCCAGAAAGGCAGAAAAATCTGGAATCGCTCTTTTTTTACCACAATCCTTTGCGAGCCAAGCTGAAGATGTAATCGTTTCCTAGGAAACGCTGTACCACAACTCTTTGCGTGCGTCATGCTGATGCGTGACCTTATTTGCGTCATTCGCTTTCCGTTAAACACATGCAAACAGTAGGGAGCTTTAGATTTGAGTACGAGTACGACTCTAGGTATAAAATTTGTGTGGTAAATGGTTATTTAGAGCACGCGAACTAAGTTTTAAAAGTCGTACTCGTACTCAATCTCGTACTCGTAGTCCGATCTAAAGTCCGCTAGTATTTTATATTGTCGGACCTCGATCGCTTCTGAAGGTGAGTACTTTACACTTTGTATATTAGTAGGTAAGAGGGCTAAAAGGGTAAAGTGGTGGCAAGAGAGCTGAAAGCGATTAAATCGTCCTTTGAGGATGACAGGATCCATTATCCAGATTTATCACAAAGTGAGAGCATGTCTTGTAAAGCTACGGTAAAGGAAATAACATTTTTGAATGTGCATTTACTTTGTAAGAAATATTTTATTGACTGTTTCTTTGTGTTATCAGGAGCTTTTGAGAAATATTTAGAAAACTCGGCTTTGGTTACTTTTAGGGTTGCCGCGCTATAAAGCGAAAAACAACTGTATTATATTAACGCGCGCTAAAATAGCGAATTAATGTCGCGATCACATGGAGAGTAAAATTGTTATTTTGAGAGAAAACGATGAATATTTTCGAGTTTCTAAACGTAGTAATTTCTCTCGAGTCAGCAATTGCATGGTTGAAAGAAAAAACCTGATAAAGAGCAACTACATATGTCCGGAATGTGACATTTTGTGTTTACGCAATTTTTGACTGACATTTCATTCTTTTTTAACTTTTCAAATTTGAATTTTTTCATTTTTGAACTTTAAATTGTACTTTACTGACGCAATTTGACACCCCTAAAAGAAACCAAAGCCGAAAACTCGGCCACATTAGATCGAGCAATTGTGCGTATAAACAAAATCAGATTTGCATTTCCGGCAGGCAGGATAAGCCATTTTATGAGCAGAATTTATCCAAGCCTAATCACGTACGTGCGCAGCAATCACTATCTTTAAGATAACCTAGTTTCTATTTAATATTTTTATTAAAAGATATCACCCCGCAATTTAAACCGAAAACACGTTTGTGTATCAGCAGTTTATCAGTAGTCGTACAGGTAGGGGGCAGTAGGGCTTAGGAGGTTTCTACCCGGCGCGTTTTGTCTTGAGAGCTTTCTGGTCACAAATCCAAATAAACAGTTAAAAACAAGGAAACAGTTGTGGAAATATATCCTCTTGTTACTATGATTTCTTTGTTTTTGGTTACAGTTAAAACCCACGTATAAGAACCTAGATTTTTCCAACTTAGCCTAAATAGGTTCTTATAGAAATGGTATTTAGTGGGATTTTAGGCTACTCAGGTTCTTAAATAGGTTCTTAATTTGATAGGGGCACTAGCGATCAGCACAGATAACTACTACAGGGCATATGTGCCATTGATGCATGATATAGATGCAAGGGTGTTTCAATGTGCTTCAAAAACTGTGACTTCGAAAATGAGAGAGCCACATGGAACTGTATTCTTAATACAATTGCATTGTGTAATCCAGTATTGGCGCAGACATGATATGGTTTTCATTTTAGTTCATTCTTTGAATCTTATTGACTTAAACCTGGACTAAAATTTTTTTTCTGCAGTTTCATCTGTGCCCTCATTTTTGTGAAATAAGAACCTATTAAAAATTTTAGGCTTAATAGGTTCTTATGAAAAGGGGGTTTGAAGTGAAAATTTTAGCCTAACAGGTTCTTAAATTTAGGTTCTTATATGTGGGTGTTTACTGTACTCTAAACTAGTCAATGGCTAAATGCCTCACTTAACTATACATACTCATTTAAATATTCCGTTACTATTGGTCATACATTTGGTAAAACGTTTGGTTTCTAAAAACAGAGCGGTTCGAGAGTAATTCGTGCTTGCTCAGGTTTTGTATCAGCCGATCACTACGCTTTTTGATTAGTTGAAAAACTCGCGCCACTTTCTCGACCAATCAGTGAGAAAAAAAACAATCGTGACTTACGCGCCTTCCCACACTTGTTCATGTATTTGGTTCGAGTTGCGATTGCCCTGAAGACACTAATTAAAATAAAAAAAAAATAAACAAGACAGGAAGCTTCTCCACATGGACGCTATAGAAAGATGTCAACATTAATTACGATCTTGGAGGCAGCATTTCTTCCAATTTTCACTTTGCAATATTAATTCATTTGAGTGTCGTAAAACCAAAACCAAACTCATCACTCTGGCCAATCACAGCAAACGCCGAAATCCAATGAACCAATCAGAACTCGAAGCAAATAAGTGTAGCCGGCGCCAAGCGCGTGCGAGCAAGTTTTGCATTTCTACGCTTTGTGATTGGCTAAAAAAATCTCGCGCCACTTTCTCAATTTCTCAAGCAATCACACGCTCGCACGCGTTAACCCGCGCTTGGCGCTGGCTACATATATTAACTTCGAATTTTGATTGGTTCATGGGGTTGTTTATGTCTGCTGTGATTGGCCACATTAATACCTTTGGTTTTTGTTTTACTACACTCAAGTAAAAACCGCTCTAAGCGCCTACTCCCCATTTTAATATAATAAATAATTAAGCTTCTGTTTGCACGGGTCCAAGGTTGATATGCATTTTATGTTTCAGCGTCACAATCTGCTCCTCAGACTCCTGACTGCCCCGCACCAAAGCTGTGGCTGTGTGCTTGTAGTCATACTGCATAATTATGGAGAACTGGAATGATAAACACAGGACAACAATCAGACTTTCTCACAAAGAGGACTTCGCTCGTTGGGGGATAATGAGTTATCAGGGCAAACATGCTTTCAAATACATAGTTTGTATGGAGAATCCAGAGTCAAATAATTTCGGTAAAATTTGAATTCTCCAATATGTATGAATTAAAAACTTACGAAACTTGGAAGATTATTACTCATCAAATTTGAGTGATGGAGCATGTTTTGTTTTCCATACATTTGTCTGTAAGTTTTTCGCGTGGACTTCGACTTGGTGTTATTGACAAATGTATGGAAAACGTAAAAACGTGACTGCACGCTTTAATCCAAGCATTCAGTTCAGAGCATCAAAACAACCCCCCATCATAGTAGAGAACGAGCAACTTGAAGCAGGTCTGGACACATGGTACCAAAACTTGATCGAAGTGGGTATCAATTTCTACACAACTAGGAGTATTCAGTACAGTACAGTATTCAGTACAGAAAGTGATCACGGCGTGCACAGCATTTTGGGTGAAGGTGGGCTTTTAACTGAGGCCAAGAAATCCATTGCCAAACATGTCTGTAAACTAGACTTGTTTCTGGTTGACAGTTACGGAAGCTCCGCTGAGCATGAACGAATCTTTGGCAAAAATTCATTCTTGAAAAGTTTGATGTCCAAACCAGCCATCGTCGTGTTTAATGACCAGATTTAACGAATGGTGAATGACAAAAAAATACAGTTTCTGTGCTGCATGTTCCAAAGAAATACAAGAAAGTAATAATTAAAGTCAAATTACACATACCTTAACATCACCCAGCGGTTTTTCGGGCACAACTTTCACAAGAAACCAAAGTTTGTTGGCTTGTCGATTGATAACAACTCTGAAAAAACAAAGGTCAATTTGTTAGTCAGCTAACGTGGGATTGAAAATCTTAACGCTATCATTTCCAGAATCAAGCCTCCACTTGCATACCCTAAGTACCCGCAGAGGTTCTCTCGTGGCACGCTTTTGTGAGATGCCAGGCCGGCCTCCGGCCGGCAACGAGTTGCAAAACCGTGAGTGAAAATATAATAAACACGAGAGGCGTGTAATATCATGAGAGAGATGAGAGCGCGAGAAAAGACTCTGGCACCAGGGAACCACTTGCACAGATAGTACGGTTCTAACTATTGTGTCTGTGGATAAAATCCTACAGTCAGTGTGTAGAGTGTGACCATTCAAATGAAAGCTACTGAGCAGTACTTTCCTGTGGTACTGTTTATTATGCTGTACAAGGTGGTTCTAACTTTTGAGTCTGTGGATGAAATCCTAAAGTGTGACCATTCAAATGAAAGCTACTGAGCTGTATTTTCATTTAGTGTCATTTGTTTCCTGATACGTTGAAAATGACCTTTTTGCTGTCCTCCTTTGAAGAAGTTTTTTTTTTTATCTAAATCAAACCTTGGATCATCATTGAACATCTCTGCAGGTGTATTGGAATCCATCTCATCAAATTCTGCCGCCTCGTCACGTGCCCCTAACATATGTGGGAAGGTAGGAACAATCACCTAGCAAAACATAATCAACAGAAATGGTGAGCCAAGCAAGACAATTTGCCAATTTGTCATATCAATATCAAAATTCTTGATTGTGATTGTTCATCTGCGTGCCTACGCCTTATGTAAAGCAGTCACTTAGGTGTCCAATTACAACTTTTTGTAGACTTGCACACAAGTCGACTGCGAAGCCCCCGAGAGCGCGACGAAGTCGCGCAAAGCGAGCGACGAAGTCGCAAACCCCAAAACGAAAATACCAAAAACGGACTTTGCGAAAGTTTAAACTTTTTGTAAAACTACGTTGAGCAAAATGTTTGCAAGATTCTCCTAACCAGTCCCCATACATTCATTAATATAGCACCTTTTGGGAGAATTTATTACATGTAAGTTACTATTCTGATCCTTCAGACCTTGATCCATTATCAAAGAAGATGTAGGCCTTGCATAAGTAGTTAACCAGTTTTAATTAGGATTAAAATTTTGCGGTTAAACATTAGTGTTTCCAGCAGTGAGCACGAGTGTAAAGGATACATAATCTAGAAAAGCTATAACTTGCCCGGGGGGGGGGGGGGGGGGGGGGGGGGGGGGGGGGGGGGAGTACTCAACAAAGTTTTGTACGGGGATGCTCCGCCCCGAGGTCCAAACCCTTACCCTTTCATATACCGTTTTTGACAGAAAAGGTACCCCTTTCATACACCTTTCATTGAAAATCGTACCCCTTTCATAAAAAAAATAAATAAAAATAAATAAATATAGTCGTTTCCGTACCGTTTATCAGCCTTGCTTTTTTATCATACCACTTTCATATACTTTTCATTGAAAATGCTACTCCTTTCATATAGCCTCTATGTGTCTGTTTGATATATTTTGAAAGGCGCTTTTTATAATACTTAAATGGCAGTTTTCCCTACCATTTTTTATACTTCAACTCGTGTTTTCCCTACCCTTTCATATACCTTCAGCCTCAAAGGTACTCCTTTGGGCGGAGCATCCCATATAGCCCATTATAGGGAGTTATCCCACCCCCCCCCCCCCCCTCCCCCTCCCCAGGGATAACATGATGCCCTGTGATGAAAGCTATGTATGTAATACACAACGGGATTACATAATGTCCTGTGATGAAAGCTACTAGATATATGTGACGCCTGACGCGTGACACAACACTCCTCGACTGATCTGAGGGGTCTGAGTTATAGAAAAATTACCATTTAAATTTAACAATTTTAGCAAGCAAGGCATCTGCAGTTAACACTTACAAGCGGGGGCCAGAAGGGAAGGGGTTTTCTTAAATTCGCTAGCAGACAGCACGAGAATCCACGCTTTCAGCGTTTCATGCTTTTGCAAGCAGCAGGCAGCGATTTGAGCGAATTTAAGCCGAAAACAAAGAGCAATAAAAAAAACAGTAAAATGAAAAATATTAACTTGCCATTCCATTTGCAGTTTACAAATAAAAGTATTCATTTTACCAATAAGAAAACGTCTTAGCGTGACATAAATATGCATTGTCTGAAAGGAGACATTACGTAATACGCTGGCGAATTATGCATTGTCTGAAACGAGAAAATGATGACCTGATCGAGTGCTGTACAGCCCCCGAAATGATCCCGACCCCGAAATGATCCCCGACCCCGAAATGATCACCAAATCGACCCCGAAATGATCCCGACCCCGAAATGATCCCCATATTTTTCACACTGGCCCCGAAATGATCCCCAAGTAATTTTTGGAATGGAATGGCCTTCCAACCAGAGAAAGCTGGAATGAATAAAATAAAGGCAGTTGAGGAAACTTTAATGTCTCGTCCCAGTCTTCTGTTTCATCTGCGACTTCTGACCAGAAGATCAGTGAGATGTCGCGAACCGCGTGGTTGTCAATTCTCCTTCTATTTTGCTTTTTAAAAAGCGTAATCCCCGGAAATGAAGACAAGCCGCCGGATAAGCTCATAAATAATATAATTTTACATTCATTTGATATTACAAAAAGAAATTTAATTTTTTAATTTTTAATTAATGCATTTTAATTTCCAGTAGGTTTTGGAAAACATCTCTAAATTGCTGTGCTTTTCAATAACACGCAAACGCTGAAGTTCAAAACTGAACCATTACAGTTTTGTTAAACTGCCGCAATAATCATAGTGGATGTCTCAGAAAACAAGGATGTTTAACTTGTTTGTGAGTTATCCATTTTGTCAGTTTCCAATGTTCTCAGGGGTACAATGTTTGTCCCCATAATTACAATTGACGGCAGTGTAAAACAGACATTAACTGGAGCTTGAACTTTATTAGTGTTTGCGTGTAATTAAAAGATGCAGTAATTGAGTATTGCATGCTTATATGTTGCATGTGAAAAATATGGTTTTAACGAGTGCTAATGTACATGTATTTTTAATCCAAACCTGTACATTGTCATGCATTATCCAATGTATTTTTCTGCTATTTTTAGGGTAGTTACCTCAAAATAATGAATTTCTGCAAGGACCGAGGAAAATAAATGTAAATGAAACATCCAGTGTCCTTAAATTAAAGCAGGGTTCGACTGTAACTTAAATATCATAATAATAATAATAATAATAATAATAATAATAATAATAATAATGTGGCAAGGTTGCCTTGTCTCCATTTCGCTAGAGATCTTCGCTCATATTGTTTTGTATTGATTATGTTTTCGAGATTCGTGTTTTGCTTGCCGCTTGCGTGTCACGGCTGAGTAATTTCAATTTTATAAAGTAACCAATCAGAGATCGTGCTGTCATTGGGTTAGCCAATCACAGAGCATGCTGTCGCATACATTGACGTGTGCCTTTTGAGAAAACTTCGCCACTTTTGTAACATCTTTCCGTGGGAAGGCCGTGAAATCTCAGGTGCACCTCTAAGGAATGACGTAACTGAAGGGTGACGTAAACAAATTTTAAAAGCGAACAACGCAGACTAGGTCATCTCAGGGGGGGTGCGCGCCCCCTGCACCCTCCCCCTAGATCCGCCCCTGATCTTTGCCCGGTAAGCCAGATAATTTGTTTAGTTTAGTTTATAATTTTTTTTTTTTATTTTTTTTTTTATTTATTTTTTCCTTTATTTTTTCTTACAATACATCTACATCAAGTGCTAAACTTACGATACATGTACGTTACGTACTTATAATACATCTATATAACTTACTTACAATACATCTACATTACTTACTTACAATAAAAATGTGGAGCAGTTGTACATCGGTCAGGCAGGGGGATATGTACAGAGAATTGAGGTATAAACATGTATATAGTAGAAGAGAATAATTTACTTTAATACTGTACTCAAAAATTTCCACTTTGATGGTAGAGCGCACGTGCTTCCTGAGTTAATCTCAATGTCATAAATCGATTTAAGATAATGCTGAAAACCTTTTACATTAGGCACAATTCTTTTTCTTTTGCTAATCCATATATAATTTCTTGCTAAAAGGCAGCAAAAATTGATCTGTGGATGATTTTTGGACGAGTCTGGCTTTAAACCAAGCGCGACAAGCATATCTATTGTATGATGTTCTGGAGTAATATTATGTTAAGTCAGAATTGCAGTTAAATTATGCCAGAAGGAGGCCACATTGGGACAAGACCAAAAGAGATGAAGTAATTTCTCAGGCTCCTCAGTACAAAAAGAGCAATTTGGGTTTTCTTCAATTCCAATTTTTGCAAGAAAGTCATTGGTTGCTATTCGTCTATGTAACAGTTTGTATTGAAATTCAAGGATTCTGGCACTTTTAGTGTATTTAGCGGCAAGTTGGTAAGCTTCTGGCCAGTTAATTAAGTCCATAGAATTCAAGTTGCAATCCCCGAGCCATTTCTCATGGTTACGGATTGGAGACATAATCTTTGTGGAGAGTAGCTTAGTATAAACGAGTTTACTTGCACGATGGCATTTAGCTAATTTTACCGCGAAGTTTTCATAGTTACTATTGTCTATATTAACACAGTTGTTTTTACCCGTGTTCCAAAGGGATTTCAGAGCTGACAAAAGTCCGTTGTATTTCAATGGGCAGACGTTAAGTTTATAATTTTCGAGTGCAAGTAAAGTGCTCTTATTGTGTTTGATTTTTCCGGTGGTTAAAATTGTTTTAGAGACCTTTTGAAACGCGCTAAAACGCGCAGTGTTCGAGCTTTGTTTATCTGATTCAAAGCGCTCAACACACAACATTTTTGTCACGGGATTTGCTCGTAAATTTCATTGTTATGTTATGACAAGTTGTGTAATTGTCATGAATAGTGTAAGGGACTTTTAGACTGCAGTATTAGTCGCCTATATTGTAAGATACTTGTGTTTCGTGAATTATTTTTGTCTTCAGACGTCGCCAACACATGCTATGTTTACAAAGTACATTTAAAAGTGTTTTCACAAAGTTGTAATTTAATTGCTTTTATCCTAGCTCTCGTCGCCCTTTCTTTCGTACAATAAATACAAGTCAAGGAACGACTCATTTTCAACGCCTCGTTATTTTCGGCTCGGCTACAATAATAATAATAATAATAATAATAATAATAATAATTAAATAATATATTATAATTATAATAAAAACCTTCCCAGCACCCTTTGCACCAGAAAAATTTTCGATGCCAAATAACTCTGTCAATTTTGAGTGAATGAGGATACTACACCACGTGCTATTTGCACCTACCATAAAATACCTATTTTAATTGACTGAGTGCGATGACGTCATCAGTCACGTGACTATGCCCCCAAGTGCCTTTCAACGATTTTTAGGAACATGCTTTGATGAATGCAAATACAGCCAACGTGGCAAGGAAGGCATTCACTTGCATCATTTCGTCATGCCGGGTTTGGTTCTGGATTTTCAAAATTAAGGGGGCTATACACATGAGCAAATAGGGGGTCTGGGGACTAGTATCTTTGTATGCATGTATCTTTGAAAGGGTGAAATGCAAAGTTAAAAAATTTTGCATGTTGGTAGATATAAGTCTAAAAATAAGTTTTTTATCAACGTCATTAGTATGTGTGAAGAACAGTTATTAGTGACATTTGACCCCCACGGGGGGAGCGCGTGACTTGACCACTCAAGCGGATCGATGTTATGTAACATGTAATATTACTGAGACAAGAACACGTGTGAACTATTTTGTGTGCGTGAGAGTTTTCAGGAGATATACGGAATACGGTTCGGTACGGTGCTAAATTATGTGTTGAATCTTTACGGTCAGATTTACGGAGTTTTATACACGCATCGGAATTATATGTCACAGAGTATTGTAAATGTTTAGTTGTGTTATGTTCTGTAAACATTGAGATTATTTGGATGATCGTGATTACAAGTGATTTATTCAAAGATCAAGAGTTGTGCGGATTGTTGTGTTTATGGAACATCACCATATTTGAGAAACGCTGGGAAAATCATTGGGCTATAAGGTCGGCCTTATAGATAATTCTTACATGGTCCTTCGAGCCGGATAATAAATAAATCATGGAGGGATTCAAAAAGAAAAAGCATATTCGAGCGGGACACAAAGCGTACATGAGGAAATTGCTGAACGAAGCGAATTTGGTTGTGAAGGAAGAACCAATTCAAGCGGTTATAGATCGACTACAGCGGTTAAAAATCAGTCTCAACGAGCGACTAGGAGTGATCGGAAAGCTCGATGAAGAGATCTTGGATCTTATAGAGGAAGAGGAAGAGATTGCTCCAGAAATCGAAACGGCAGGGGAGTTTCGCGAAGAAGTTTATGGCATGTTAGTGCAAATTGACGGCGGGCTGTTGGCGGGAAAAATGCAAAACACGGCCGGACACGTAAACTCGAATTTCATTTCGCAGCCATCCCCGACAGTAAAATCATCGAGGCTGCCAAAGCTATCCTTGAAGAAGTTTGGAGGGGACGCCAAGGACTGGCATTCGTTTTGGGACAGCTTTAAGAACGCGGTACACGAGAATTCAGGGTTATCAAGTATTGAAAGATTTAACTACCTTAAGTCTTTGTTGGAGGGAAGCGCAGCGACAACAATACAAGCATTACCGCTTACCGAGGTCAATTATCAAGCAGCCGTGGACCTGCTTAATCAGCGGTTTGGAAATAAGCAGGTGATAATAAGCAGCCATATGGATGGTTTGCTCAGCCTACCAGTACTGACATACGCCGATTTGAAGACGCTGAGAAAAACCTTCGACAAAATGGAAGCGCATGTGCGGGGTTTGGAGGCTTTAGATGTGCCCACGGAGACTTATGGCAGTTTGCTCGTACCTGTGTTGATGTCAAAGATCCCTGAAGACATTCGGCTTCTCCTTGGACGGGAAGTAAAAGAAGGCGAATGGAAACTTACCAAAGTGCTTGATTTATTAAGAGAAGAAATTGAAAACAGAGAAAGGTGTAGTGGCATTCAAGCTCTACGGTCACCCGACAGAAAACAACCTCCGAGCAACAGCGGAAACAAACATTATCCAACTGGAGCTGCCTTGCTGGCTGCACCGACTGCAGGACGGGATTACAGAGTCGTTTGTACTTTTTGCAAACAAGATCACCCTACATACAAGTGTAATATCGTGACGAATGTCGAAGCGCGCAGAGACATCATTCGTCGCGAGGGACGGTGCTTCATTTGTCTTAAAACAAATCACAGGGCCTTTGAATGCGGAGGGAAAACATGTTTCAAGTGTGAGGGAAGGCATCACACGTCAATTTGTTTTGCAAAGAAGATGGAATCGCGGAACAAGAAATCGGAATCGCCTGGATTGCCAAATACAAACAGCGCCGGTGCTCCAAAGGCTAAACAAACCGTCGAACAAGGATGTCAAACGAACACACTGCATGTGGCTTCCAAGGATTCGGTTTTACTTCAGACGGCTCAAGCTGTTATTAACGGAGAGAGAGTGAGGTTGATTTTCGACTCGGGTAGCCAGAAGAGCTACATTACAGAGGGAATTAAGTCCAAAGCACAACTCAGGACAGTCGGCTGGGAACCCTTGCTGATAAACGCGTTCGGAAATGCAACAAAAGGTCAACCGGGATCGTATGAATGTGCGCAGTTCACAGTGGAAAACGGGAAAGGAAGCATGGCGACGGAGATGCGAGCATTTGTTGTGCCCAACATCTGTGCACCGCTCGGGAGTCAGGAGATAAACAGAGCGCAGGAACAGTTCGAATTTTTACACAATTTGGAGTTGGCCGACGACAACAATGGAGAAGATATTGACATTGATTTGTTGATCGGTGCGGATAACATGTGGAGGTTCTTTACGGGCGATATCAAGCGGAATGAAGATGGATGCGGGCCCATAGCTAGTGAAACTAACCTGGGATGGGTTTTGTCGGGGCCACTGCGTACCGAGATTAACGGCGAGGATCGATAATTTGGTGGCCACACACGTGCTCAATCTCGTGGCTTTGAAACCAGATACCGGAAATGTGAATGCCGGAAGTGTGTTCACCGGAAATGAGTCAGCCGGAAGTGTGAATGTGGATGACGAAATGCTGTCACAATTATGGAACTTGGAGTCGATCGGAATCAGGGACAGCGAAACTGTGCAGCAGGCATTTCAAAAGAATATCACGTTTGAGAAAGGAAGATATCATGTCGTGTTACCGGTGAAAGAAAAACATGAATTGCTGCCTGACAACTATGAACTTAGCCTAGCGAGGTTAGATGGTCTGGTAAAACGCCTGAGAAAAGAACCGGAAGTACTAAAGGAGTACGATCACACAATACAGGAACAAGAGAGCAAAGGAATCATTGAGAAACTAGAGGATTCGGACAGTAACATGGTGCCGGGAGAAGTTCACTATTTACCGCATCAGGCGGTAATTAGGAGGGACGCAGAGACGACCAAATTAAGGGTTGTTTTTGATGCGAGCTCAAAAGCAAAAGCAAGTTTACCCTCTCTAAATGACTGTATACACACTGGACCGTCTCTGAATTCAGAGATTTTCGATATTTTGATACGGTTTCGGAGGTTCAAGACAGGTCTCGTCGCGGACATTGAGAAAGCATTTCTCAACATCGCTGTAACAGAGGAACAAAGGGATCTGATGAGATTTTTGTGGATCGAGAATGCAGATGACGAGGATCCAAAGGTGGAAGTGTATCGTTTCTGCAGAGTTATATTCGGAATGAACTGTTCCCCGTTTCTGCTAAATGGAACTTTGCATCATCATGTTTCTAATTACTACCCGGAGAATCCTGATCTCGCCAAGAGAATTCTATCCGGATTGTATGTCGACGACTTGTCATCTGGAGAGGAGGGTGAAGATGAAACGTACAGGTTGTACAAAGAAGTGAAGGCTTGTTTTGCCGCAGGGAACTTCAATCTTAGAAAGTGGGCGTCGAACAACGAGGAGCTGAACAAACGGATCATCGAGGAAGAAGCCATCGACACACCCACAGTAACCCAGCAAGTCACACAAGAGGATGAGTCATACGCCAAAATTGCAGTTGGACGTCTGGAGGAAGCCGAAACGACAAAGGAAAGGAAAGTGTTGGGTACGAACTGGAACTTATCGGAAGACAAATTTGTGTTGAAACTGGGCAAGGTCACAGAGTTTGCAGAAGGCCTAGAATTAACAAAGCGTAATGTGTTACGCGTGGCAGCGAAGTTCTTTGATCCATTAGGATTCGTTTCGCCGATCATGTTGAACTTTAAGCTTCTACTTCAAGAACTGTTTGCAGACAAATTTGAGTGGGACTGTGTTCTGTCAGACACGCGCACGAAGCACCTGCAAAAATGGCTGCGTGACATCAAGGAAACCCAGGAGATATCCATGGATCGCTATTACTTTACGGAGCAGGGAAGGCGAGTCACGTCAGCGGTTCTACATGGATTTGGAGATGCATCGAAAAAAGCGTACAGTGCGGTCGTCTATTTGCGTTATGAAACGAACGACGGATTTGCAACGCGATTTGTGGTGTCAAAGAGTCGAGTAGCGCCGTTAAAACCGATGTCAATCCCACGACTGGAACTTGTAGCAGCATGGATTCTAGCACGACTGACAGCAGCGGTAAAGGAGGCGCTAGCACCTGTGTTACAAATAGAGAGAATTCATTACTGGACTGACAGTCGGGTTGTACTATATTGGATTCAGTCTGGAAAGGACTACAAACAATTTGTACAGAACCGAGTTAACGAGATCATGAAGCTAACGAATGGAAGGGACTGGGGACATTGCCCTGGCACAGAGAATCCCGCAGATATTGGATCACGGGGTTGTCTAGCGTCAGAACTAGAACAGAATGAGTTGTGGTGGCAAGGGCCACGCTGGCTGAGAGAGGCCGAAGAGAACTATCCAAAGGCAGACAAGACGGACAGTACTCCTGAGTTGCCTGCTGAATGTACACAGGAGATTCGTTCAGCAGTTTTCGCAAGTACAGCGAAGACCATTGACAGCATTGAGGTGGGAAGACTCTCTTGCTTAATAGACTGCCAGCGCTACAGTAGCTGTTTAAAGCTATTCAGGGTTACAGCTACAGTGAGAAGGTTTGTGCATAACTGCAGAGCCAAACTGCATGGGAAGCAATCAGAGGTCATAGAAGGCAGCCTGTTAGCCACAGAGATAAAAGATGCGGAAAATGCTTGGGTCAAAGAATTGCAGTCAGACATGGAGGCGAAAAGCACCTACAAAGATCTGGAGAGTCAACTTGGATTGTACAAGGATGACAATAACATCATACGCAGCAGGGGAAGGTTGGGCAATGCAGAGTTAAGCGACGATGCTAAGCATCCGGTACTACTCCCAGGAGAAGGGCATATAACCAAGCTGATCGTTCGCGCGTGTCACGAGCGCACGTTCCACGGGGGCGTCAAGGACACACTCACAGAGCTCAGAACAAAGTACTGGATCCCAAAAGGAAGACAGAGCATCAAGAAGGTGCTGCATAAGTGTGTAACCTGCAAGCGACTGGAAGGCATCTCATTTAAACCACCCGCGCCTGCAGACCTGCCTGGAGACAGAGTCAAGGAAACACTAGCGTTCACACATGTCGGAGTGGACTTTGCGGGACCGTTATTCGTTAGAACGGATAACAAAGAGAAGGGAATGACAAAGGTGTATATCTGTTTATTTACATGTGCAACATCGAGGGGGCTACATCTCGAGATTACGCCGGACTTGTCAGTCGCAGCATTTATGAGAGCTCTAAGGAGATTCATTGCGAGAAGGGGCATGCCAACATCAATTACATCTGACAATGCAAAAACATTTAAGCGGGCCAATAAGGACATTGGCAAGTTGTTCCGGCATCCAGCGGTCGCAGAGTACACCGCTAATAAAGGCATCAGTTGGAAGTTCATCCTCGAACGTGCGCCATGGTGGGGCGGATTTTACGAGAGGATGGTACAGTTGGTGAAGAGGCGGCTTCGCAAGCTTCTAGGAAACGCCAGACTTTCTTACGAAGAACTTCTCACTGTGGTCACGGAGGTGGAGGGAGTACTTAATTCGCGGCCAATCACTTACGTCTACTCAGATGTATCTGACGACGAGCCGCTGACGCCATCACACCTCATTTTAGGACGGAGGGCATCGAGTTTGCCAGATCCCAGTGAATCGAGTGACAATGAGGACAGCGGAGCAGCATCACAGAGAAGAGCAGATTACCTAAATCGTTTGCTGAAGCAATTCTGGCAAAGGTGGTCCAAGGAGTATCTGAGAGAGTTAAGGGAGCGTCACCAATGCGGAACAGATAAAGGTCAAGACCGCCGGAAGTTGGCTGTGGGAGAAATAGTCATAGTCCAGGACGATGGGCTGCCAAGGTCGAAATGGAGGGTCGCGGAAGTGACAGAGTTGCTGCAGAGTCGAGATGGAGAAGTACGAGGCGCTACACTACGAGTTGTATCGCAGAAAGGAAAAGACAGTGCATTACGCCGACCACTTCAGAAACTGTACCCTTTGGAGATCACAGTAGCGGACGGACAGCGGGCGAGGCCCAGGCAAGCGAACCCACAACCGGTGATCGTGGCGGATAGACCACCACGCAGAACAGCAGCAGCAAATGCGGCAGATGCTATTAGGAGACTTACTGTTGACCAGGCAGTCTAGACAGCTGGTCAAGGGGGGAGTGTGAAGAACAGTTATTAGTGACATTTGACCCCCACGGGGGGAGCGCGTGACTTGACTACTCAAGCGGATCGATGTTATGTAACATGTAATATTACTGAGACAAGAACACGTGTGAACTATTTTTAGAAAGAGGACTTGTGTGCGTGAGAGTTTTCAGGAGATATACGGAATACGGTTCGGTACGGTGCTAAATTATGTGTTGAATCTTTACGGTCGGATTTACGGAGTTTTATACACGCATCGGAATTATATGTCACAGAGTATTGTAAATGTTTAGTTGTGTTATGTTCTGTAAACATTGAGATTATTTGGATGATCGTGATTACAAGTGATTTATTCAAAGATCAAGAGTTGTGCGGATTGTTGTGTTTATGGAACATCACCATATTTGAGAAACGCTGGGAAAATCATTGGGCTATAAGGTCGGCCTTATAGATAATTCTTACAGTATGACGTCATGAATCACGTGACCAGAACGCACGGAAGTTGACTGATTTTTGGCCCGGTTCCGGTTCCAGTTCCGTTTTTATTAACTTAAATAAATCCCCGTTTTTCCACCCAGTTAAAATTTATGCCATTTTTGTGTATAAAAAAGGCCATTATTACTCCTCCAGTAAAACTGAGTAAAAATGAAGGTGACGAAAAAAGTTTTACTCCTTGGAAATCCATCCTTTCCTGATCCTGTTCAGCGACTTTTCGGTTTAAAACTATAAACAAATCTGCATAAGTGGTTTTTATCTTACCTCTTACCAATGGCGTTGGCAGTTTTTCTGTAGCATTTTTCTTTCATACCGATCAGGGGTTAGATTTTTTCTTCCCCACCCTCCCCAGTCCCCCGCTCGGGTTTGCAGGACATGGTCAGCGGGAAGACTGGTTCGAGTTTGAAAACGTGGGCACGTCAGTCACGTCAGCCCGCGTCAGCTAAGAAAATATTTCATTTTTTTCCTCGACACAATCGTGTTTAGCGAAAAGTACGTGGTTTGCGAAATTGTCTTGCAAACTGCTCTTTTCGTTGTCAACATATGGAATAGCGGAAAGAAGGTCTCAGAGTTAACATTAGGTCACATTTGTGGCCTCGAAACTGCGTAGTCCGCAACTCCTGTTCCGGAGAAAGCCAACAACAAAAGCTAAGTGACTTGTACTTTAACGTTAAGTCCAAGAGTGCCTTTTGCCTTCTAGGTGATTGATTAACATTTTGTATTTAAAACTGTGTAGTACGTGTGCAGAACTGATTTACAATTTGAACTGATTTACAATTAAGCGTAATTTTAGACGTAATTTAGCGAAGCTTATATTTGTTTACAAACAGAGCGAGCAAGCGGTGAGGACCAAAGACTCAAGCGGACGTAGAGCGGTGGACTAAATTATCAGCTCGGTAAGTTTAAGCTTGAGCTTATGTTAATTAAAGCATTTAAACGGTTAATATTTAAGATTAACGAGCGGTTTATAGTCGCTTTATAATTTAGTGGCAATTTCCGAAGTTAATCCATAGATAGTAGTAAGCTAATAAGCTTGCCGCCATGTTTATTCGTTTACCGGTGTTACAAAGTGGTTTTCGCTGCACGTTAATTCACTGCATGCCATATTTCGTGCAGTCGTTTCGCTACATCTTGTGTTGTGCTGTAACTTTTCCTAATGGTAATATAATGATAGCACCAGTAGCGTCGATAATAATTCACTGCATGCCATATTTCACAATGTTTCATGCAGTCGTTTCGCTCCACCTTGTATTTTCCTAATGGTACTTTTCCTAATGGTAATGTAATGCTACAAGCACCAGTAGTGTCGACAAATTGAGCATTATGCTCACTAGTTTTCTGTACAGTTTACAGCCAGATGTAAGCATATGTGATAGGAAGTTTGTGCCAAACATTTTCACCCTTATGATAATGTGTACAATGAATGAATTAATATCATCTGAGAGAATGTGATCATCACCTTTGTTCATTCTCTTTTGTTATTACTTGTGTGACAAAAGTAAAAAAATAAAATAAAACTAGTAGTAATCATGGATTAAAAGAGTGTGTTCGTTTGTTAACAGCTGAAAGAAGTAGTATTGATGTCGATTTTTGCCCTGCTAAATGTTTTTGTTTACATTTAGCCGCCACTTGAGAGTGCAATCAACTCACAAACATTTTGCTTTAGTGTTATTGTTGTGATTCGGAAGAAACAGCGTGACAGCTTTGTTACTTTTTTATAGAGACCTATTCCAGTTGCATTAACTCAGTTATATGCAAATATGTATGGAAAATTCTACTAAAGTCATAAGCGAATAACATTGAATATTTGACATACAGGACATGCAAGCAGCAGCACAGATGATGTGATTCAAACATAAGCTTACTCGCTCGATCTTCGATAAATCTGAACAAAATCATATTAAACAAATCAAATTTTATTTAGTGAAATAACACATAAACTTACATACACTGTAGTCGTAAGATCCTAGCAGTGATAAAGAAAACAAGGACCGTCGATCCTATTTATAGATTGACGGCGTTCATATTTAAAAACAATTTCGTCGCCCTGAAATGTTCGTAGTCAATTTTGTCGTCAAACTTCTGCCAGACTTCATTTCACTTGCCATATGATAAAAAGCAGTCAATTCTCAACTAATTTTCCAGCCGTTGAAAAGGGTAAAGTTGCTTTTATATGCGCTATATAGACCTACAAAAAGCGAACACTTTGTGACATTGCAGCCACGAGCAGGTACCAGTCTTTGACTGAAGTGTGCAATAAAGGTGAACGTTAATGCACGTGACATAATTCAAGATGGTGCCGAAAAGGTACACGAACGATGAAAAAAATGAACAACAAAAAGATCTCCACTTGGTATCACAGGACACCCAAGATTAGGATGCGTTCTCCTAACATCGAACCCAAAAATCACAGTTATGCAGCAACTGAAGGAGTTGCAATTTGAGGCTAAATCATACTTGTGATTTCAATGTTGAGATATCTGTTTACGGTCTATATTTCAGTTTTTGTTCTCAATTTGCTTTTGCCATTCATCGGAAATAATTTTAAGATTGGTTCCGTTTGGTGCTTCAGTTACGATTCTTACTAGCCCAAATGGCTAGTGAAAGCAACAATCCACTAGCCAAAACTGAATTTTTACTAGTTGGCTAGTTGGCTACCGTTAGTCTTGAGTCCTAAATTTATATATTTAATAATGCCCAATCTTGCAGCATGTGTTCTTTCTACAATATTTTTACAAGCAGCTGGTAGAAATAATTAAATTTCTAAAGAGACACAATGTAATGGGAAAGTTTACTGATATACATGTATAACAAATTAATGCTATACACTATAATTAATGGTGTAAAAGACAGTAAAACTTTACTGTTTATGTGCCAATCAATTTGAACCTTCAACATCCCTTTCCCCTCCCTCTCTCCTCGTGGGCAAACCCTGGGCATTTTTGCATCTGGTGAGAAGAGAATTTGACACGAAAGGCCCTTGCGAGACTCCAGCAGAATAGATGTGGTCACCATACATGTAGTTTAATGAGATGGATGAGTGTTTTGTAACATAAAGGGCTCTCTAAAGCTCATTAGAATTATTTTTTTAAAGTATACATGTAGAATGCAATAACTAAGTAAAATCGATAAAATAACAGTTTGTAGATTTTGTCGCTTGAAATAGTGAACAGGAATTGAAGAAGTGAATTGCCAGTCAATGTGTTGAAAGTGAAGGTCACGTGCTGAAAACACCCTTAATTTTAGCTTTAAGTGTTAATAACTCAAAAATGAGTCGGTGAACCCCATTTTTTATTGTCAAATTTTGATCAGTAGGATAAGAGGTAACTTTTGGCAAAGTTTAAAAAAATTCTGTAGGTGGGCTTCAGAGCCACCAAAAATGATAACAATGTGTTCACCAATCATTGGGATTCGTTTGATATCATGATTGTAGCATCAACTGATAAAAGTGGTTATAATGACCCATCAAATTGTAAGTCTTGAAAAGTGCTGGAAACTGTTGGGAGCCACCTTAAGATCAGGAAACCGCGAAAACAGACACTCATCAATAGTTTCTTTTTTCATACCTAAGGACATTGTGTTTTAGAAAATAACTGCATGCACTACACATAAAATGTGTACTTTTTCTGTTCTGTTCACCCCCGAAACATGGGGGATTGAGTATGTTACTGTTTTTATATAGCTTACATCAGTTCATGTGACAGCAATGTGAGAGCTTTACAGATTATGTACATTTATTTAGCCACAAGTCTTTTAATGTTTTTTTTCCCTGTGATGGATAACACAATTACAAGTGGTCTTAAAAGCTTCAAAAGACATGTACTGGTGCATGATAAGCCCTCTAGTGTACTATTTTGTTTTCAACCTCCTGTAAGCGGACACCTCCTGTAACCCGACACCTCCCTTAAGGGGACACTTCCCGTAAGCGGACACTTTCCCTTTATCCCGAGGGTGTCCGCTTACAGGAGGTTTGACTGTATACATTGTAATTTAATTTGATGCACTATTTAAACTCCAGACAATTATTTCCTAATAATGAGTTTTATTCCTAAATTTGTCTCCTAAGACATGTCCAAAAAAGACTTCAAGGACAAATCAAATTGGATATTAAAGGTACATGTACATGTCAAGTCTGCCTTTTTGTCATTTTGGACATGTGACCTGAAAAAGCTGATCCCCAGTCCAATTTGGACTACCCTGGTGAACCCCAGTCAGTGGACACAATGTTTATCAATAATTGAACAGCACCTCGTAGCAGATGCAATAATCAAATGTCACATGGTATAGTAAGGTCTGTTGTACATGTAGTTGTTTAACTTGCCAGTACTCTAAATAAATATACATTTTAGGAAGTGCATTTTTTTGTAAAGATTCAATGTCAGTTCTTAATCAGCCCTTCTGGCAGGCTGCTAGTAAAAAGTATTAGGCTGTCTTGAAGTGTCTTCATCGACTGAAATTTGTTATAACATCATGAACCATTTGGAGAATGGGCCAAAAAATTAATATTGACTCAAGGTAAATAAAAATGGTGACACTGATTGCTGACTTCATACACAGTGTATTTCAAGATGGTTTAGACAATTAATGTAACTTATATAAATGAAACAAAACCAAGCTTAACTCCTACAGGACGCGCCCTATAATCACCGTTCCTGAGTGCACGATGACGAAAAAGATTCGGAAAATTTTGCGTTATTTTCAATCCCCCCCAAATTTGGAGGGTAGCGTGACTATACTCTAAGCCAATCACTGAGCGAGTTTGAGCCGGACAGCTTACCGTTCGTCTACATGAAGTTGTTTACAAAAAACCATCAAATTTATTTGAAGCGAACCGAAGCGGCGAAGAAGTTAAGATCCTCCTGTGTCGACCTAAACGAAGTTTTGGCGCTTGAAAAATGGATAACTGCGACAATGGATGAATTTCAAGCAATAAAGAATCTGAAATTGATCAGTTCTAGCGAAGAATCGATGTTATTAACTTTGAAAGTGGAGCGGTGTTTTAACACGCGGTCTTGTGTAAACATGTGGTCCGACTGTAAGGTAACTCAAAAGGCAATTGTGATATTTAGACGTGATATTTACCTTTGAAATCTGGTTATTGCTTCGAATAAATGTCTTGGCTTACTTTAGGAAAGATATCTGGCAAATAAAATGGTTTTTGAACCGAGAGGAAACCAAAATCGAGGCGCGATGTGAGATCTTTTCTTATCACGTATCGTGTTTGCATAATTAATTAGGTCAAATTACATGCACGAAAATTTCATTTGCACGCAAGTGGATTCCTCTGTATGGATTTACATTGGGAAGACCCTGGTGCTCAATATAACAAGGAAACTTTTTGCTTTTAACTTTTTTCTTGTACTACCCATCAGTTTGAACTAATATACTTTTTTGTCAAAATTTATTGGCAATTGTGGAATAGTTATGCTAATTTATGCTAATTAAATGCAACATTATGGTATATTTTTTCAAAAAAAAATTTTTTTGGAAAATGTATTTACTACCCTTTCATATGAGATGTAGCTTTCCACACAAATGTAAATACCTTTTGAATAATGTTGCCCATTTTGACACTTTTTTGCTCAGTCCTGCAAGAGTTAACTTACAATGTTGTCTAAATTTTTGTTATAGTTATGTTTTTGTCTTGCTGAATAATATGGCTCCCAAATGCAGGGTTCGTGAAACGCTCAACATACACGTACCGGATTCAGCTTTAATATATGAGATTTAATATATGGGTACAGATGTCCCTCAGTCGTAAACTTTTCACTTCCACTGGCCAGTGTATTATGTGTTAAAAGATAATTGCTGTTATTGAATAAATGGTGTGACTTTGAGTATAACACATGCTGCACGTGAGTTACCCGGTAAATAATTTTATAGCAGAGTGTACATGTGAGCGGATGTTATATAACGTATGTTACTTGTGAGTTCATATGATTTGGTGCATATTTATGTCATGCAAAAATGTTTAAAATATTATAAAATATGTTTGCTCTTCAATTCTTGGACTTCAAACTTAGTGTGATGGAAAATTACATGTATAACTGATCTGTGGATTTCAAAATAATGGATTTGTAGCATTTAGGGGAAATGTCACTGTATTGCTGTCATTGCTTGCTCATCCAGTTTTGTTGTTCACACAATGGATATTTCTGTCATCCTAAGATGTGTTAATTACCACAGTGACGTTGCTAAATTACAAAACGTCAAGAACAACTAAAATTATACTTACATTGTTTCGTATTTAGGAGATGCATGGCTCTTAGAGCCCTTTCATTGGACTGTGCATTAGGGGATTCCCTCTGTCCTCCCATATAATGCTTTCGCTATTGTAGTGTCCTGTGTACATCCGGGACTATCTTAACGCGGGAAACGGCGGGTCACATGACCAAACGAGGGTACGAGTGTGGGTGAAGAGTGAGCGGTTGTTATTCGAGTGGAGCTGTACGTAGCGGTGGGAAATACATTACATTGGCGACGAGGATGGTTGAAATATGACCGAGAAACATTTACAGCCGTTGGATTTGACCGGACCTGCTTCGCAAGTCGCGGAGAGGTGGAAAAGATGGAAGCGTGCGTTCGAATATTATGCCGAAGGAAAGGGCATCGAAGCTGCTCGTAAGAAGACATCTCAACTCTTACATTTAGCCGGGATGGAAGTGCAGGATATATTTGAAGACTTGCAAGATCCTGGTCCTATTCCATCGTCGGGCGACAACGCTTATAAAATCGCTATTCGCAAGTTGGATTCCTACTTTCGAGTTGAGGAGAATATTCCCTACGAACGCCATGTTTTTCGGCAGTTGGTACCGCGGGATGGGGAGACCGCTGACCAGTTCATGGTTAGGCTGCGAAAGCAAGCTCGACACTGCAATTTTGGGGAGGCTATGGACGACAATTTGAGAGATCAGCTAATCGAAAAGCTAACGGATTTTGAGCTGAAGAGAAAGTTGTTAGAACAGAGAAATATTACACTGGAACAGGCTTTAGATAAAGCTCGTGCGTGGGAAGCGGCCGGTCGACAGGCAACAAGCATGACAGTAAATCCGCAGTGTGCAGAGGGAGACAGCGTCAATGCGGTCAATATGAGGCAAGGAAACAGGGATGAGAAAAACAGAAAGTGCTACAATTGTGGAAAAGAGGGCCATCTGGCCAGGGATTGCCCAGCAAGAGGAGATATATGCGACAATTGTGGAAGAGGGGGACATCTGGCCAGGGATAGGAACTGTCCAGCAAGGGGAAAGATATGTGCAAAGTGTGGGAGGTATGGTCATTTTGCATTGCGTTGTCGAGGAGGGAGTTCTAACTGTCCAACGGGTTATTCAACCAGAGGAAAAGCGGGCCAGCGACAGAGGGCTTCTGGCGGATATCCACGTCACAATGCTAATTTCGTGGGGGATCAACAGATATCAGATAACGAGGAGGACTTTGCTTTTGCATTTACAGTGACTGAGGATCCGGAAGAGACATGCAATGTAACTAATTGTAAAGAACCTGTCCTAGAAGTAAGCATTGAGGGCATCACAACAGGAGTGCTTATTGATTCCGGCTCAGTAAGCAACCTCATGGGGATAAAGGAGTTTGAGCAACTTAGGTCTCAAGGCCTTAAGGCAAAGATGGAGGACTGCCACAAACGGCTGTATGGTTATGGTGGAAAGGAGTTGGAAGTAATTGGCCAGATCCAAGTTGAGGTTTCAGTGGGTGATACGGGAGTAGTTTCACACTTTGTGGTTGTCAAGAGTGGAAGGTGTCTGCTAGGCCATATAACTTCAAAAGCGCTGGGTCTGCTTCGAATTGGTCTTGGGGCCAGTGGTGAATATGCACAATGCAATGTTGTCGGTGAGGATTTCGCTTCGGCTCTTCAGGCCAAGTACCCGAAGGTTTTTGACGGTGTTGGAAAGCTTAGGGATTACAAGTTGAAACTACACACGGACTCGAAGGTGACTCCGATAGCTCAGAAGCCAAGGCGTGTCCCGTTCGCACTACGAGAGAAGGTAACTGCGAAAGTGGAAGACCTCATTTCCAAGGATATAGTTGAGCGGGTCGATGGGCCGACGTCGTGGATAAGTCCTGTTGTGGTGGCGCCGAAGGCATCAGGGGATATCAGGCTGTGTGTAGACATGCGGAAAGCAAATGAGGCCATCATTCGTGAAAGGATACCCATACCGACAGTAGATGAAGTACTAGAGAACCTCAATGGTAGTGCCGTGTTCTCAAAACTGGATCTCCGTCTGGGATTTCACCAAATCGAGTTGGACGAGGACTCCAGAGACATTACCACATTTGCTACACATGATGGGTTATTCAGGTACAAGAGACTGAGTTTCGGAGTAAATTCTGCACCTGAAAAGTATCAGCAGATTATAAGACAAGTGGTCTCAGACATTGACGGGGTTCAGAACATCGCTGATGATTTGATAGTACATGGCAGGGACAATGAAGAACATGACCGGAGTCTCCACAGAGTGATACAGCGATTGGAGGAAAAGAATCTTACTCTCAACCCTGAAAAGTGCCGGTTCCGAATGGGCAAGGTGGTCTTCATGGGGCTCCTAGTGTCAAAGTATGGTATCGGTCCAACGGAGGAGAAGGTCCGTGCTGTGCTTGAGTCGAGTCGTCCGACTACGCCGACAGAGGTCAGAAGTTTTCTTGGGATGGTTGGCTTCAGTGCACGTTTTATTCCCAATTTCGCAACACTTGCAGAACCTTTACGAGCAGTTTCCAGGCAGGGGGTACCCTTTGTATGGGGCAGCGAGCAAGACAAGTCGTTTCAGGAACTGAAAAAGCGGTTAGCCAAAGCACCTGTTCTTGCCTATTTTGACAAAGATGCGCACACTCGAGTGATAGCTGATGCGAGTCCTGTGGGGCTAGGTGCGGTGTTGGTCCAAGAAAAGAATGGTGAAGGTCGAGCCGTTTGCTACGCGAGCAGGAGCCTTAGCAGTGTGGAAAGGAGGTACAGCCAGACAGAGAAGGAAGCGCTAGCATTAGTGTGGGCCTGCGAACGATTCAATTTGTACTTGTTTGGGCTACAGACCTTTGATTTGGTGACAGACCATGAGGCCTTGAAGGTGATCTATTCCAGGGGATCAAAACCATCAGCACGCATTGAGCGATGGGTGTTGAGACTGCAGCCATATAACTATAAGGTATGCTGTGTCAAGTCGAAAGATAATATTGCAGACGCCTTGTCACGTTTGACAACGATCCCAGCATCAACGAAGTATCGTCAGGATGATGAGCACATTCGGATGGTTACCCTTGAAGCAGTGCCTGTAGCGCTTAAGATTCAGGAGATAGAGAGTGTCTCAGCGGAAGATGAAGAGTTACAAATAGTGCGTAATTGCCTTGTTAGTGGAAACTGGGAGAAAGCCCCAAAGCCATATGTGATGGTACGCAACGAACTGACTTTCATTGGTCACGTTATCTTGCGCGGAACGAGAATTGTGATTCCCAAGGTGTTGAGGCAGAGAATTGTGGAACTGGCGCATGAAGGTCACCAGGGGATAGTGAAGATGAAGGAGAGACTGAGGAGTAAGGTGTGGTGGCCGGGTGTTGATAGGGAAGCGGAACGCAAGTGCCGAGAATGCTATGGCTGTCAACTCGTCACAAAGGAGACTGTGACTCCACCGGTGAAAACGACGAAAATGCCAGAAAGGCCATGGCAAGATCTAGCATTGGACTTACTTGGTCCAATGCCAACTGGAGAACACTTGCTAGTCTTAGTGGACTACTTCAGCCGATGGGTAGAGGTTGACATAATTAAATCTACCACCTCGGAGGTGATTGTCAAGTGCCTAGACAAGCAGTTTTCTAGATATGGGGTACCCAGTACGCTGAGAACAGACAACGGAGCCAACCTGGTGTCTGTAGAAATGGAAGAGTATTTGAATGAGATGGGCATCAAGCATAGATTGACCACACCACTCTGGCCAAGAGCAAACGGAGAAGTCGAGAGACAAAATCGTTCCATTTTGAAAGCAATGAGAGTCGCCCATGCTGAGAAGAGAGACTGGAGATGGGAGTTGAACAAGTTCCTTCTAGCATATCGTTCCACTCCACACACAACGACTGGCAAGAGCCCAGCAGAATTACTGTACGGGAGGAAAATGTTCACCAAATTACCAGAACTGACTGACTTGAATGAACCTGAGGAGCTGGGACATCAGCAAACTAGAGATCGCGACGCAGAGAGAAAGCAAATTGGTGCAGATCATGTTGACAGGAGGCACCAGGCCGCGGAGAAGGACATACAAAAGGGGGATGTTGTACTACTGGAGAAGAGAAAGGAGAATAAGTTGTCGCCACACTATGAGAAAGAGCCATATCAAGTGACAGCACGTTATGGGGATCAGGTCCAGTTGAAGTCACCGCAAGGCGTGGAGTACAAGCGAAACATCCAGCATGTCAAGCGGTTTGTGACTCCAGTAAAAGAGCCAGAGGAACCGAGCTTTGAGCATCCTGCAGCGGTACCGGGTGAGCAGACATATGGACAAGTCACACCCTGCCCGGAGATGAGTGCAAGTGCAAGTCCAGTGGAAGATCAGGTTCCAATCTGGCCACAGCCTCTACCAAGAAGATCTGGGAGAGTCAGTCGACCTCCCGAGAGATTTAAGGACTATGTTGCCACTTAGGGGTGGCTGTGACATTGCTGTGACAGTAGCAACTTTAATAATTATTGTGCATTTACAAATGCTTCTATTTGCTTTAGGGACTTTGTTGACATTATCTATAGTTATATATGTTATTTACCCTACTTATGTTTGTAAGCGGAGAAAGAGGAAGATGTAGTGTCCTGTGTACATCCGGGACTATCTTAACGCGGGAAACGGCGGGTCACATGACCAAACGAGGGTACGAGTGTGGGTGAAGAGTGAGCGGTTGTTATTCGAGTGGAGCTGTACGTAGCGGTGGGAAATACATTACAGCTATAGCTTGGTAATAAGTAACTCATGTCAGGGCCAGGGTAGTGTTTAAACTAGCCACAGTGTGTATTTATGGTAATCAGATGTCCCCGGATAAATAAATGACTTAAAAAAAATGAATGCAAAAAAATGGAGGTGACACCAACTTTTATTTTGCAAAGTGAATGCAATGGCTCACAGCTGTTCATGTGGTTAGTTTTCTTCCTCTGTGCGCGGGCTGAGTTGCATGATGTATCATGGCATTGTGACATGAACTGTATGTGCAGTAAGGATGCACATAAACAATAAGTACGAACATGCTTAAATTAAGTTTTCTATTTCATCAGACTGCTGAAGAGGCATCCCTTGGTATATTCAGTATACGCATAAGGTGGATTTTCTACAACGACTGAAACAGTGAATGGAATTTTTTACAATGACTAAAATATTTTCAATTAATATTGATACTGTCTGTTTGTAAAAAGCATTGTAATGTAAATATCTGACCTTCCCTTTAAATCATTAAAGGGTCATTCTCAACCAGGGTACATTGCTTTCTGAAGTTCTGTTTGTGGCCATTTTTGGGTGCTGGGAAAATGGCCACCCAGTGATTATTGCAAAAATTTAAGGTTGTATTGAGGTACATGTACAGTGTACATTGAAACATTGCCAAACTGGATTCCTTTCTTTCTTAAAAACATGAAAACAAAATAGTAAATTAAAGTAATTATAAACAAAAAAATTTGAAGAGCTGTCAAAGTGATTTAGATCACTCGATGGATAGGACATTCTTCTTAGTGAATTGGTTATATACATGTACATGTACTGTTTGATCATCCCCAGATCATACAGAATAGAGAATTTAAGCATCATGACAACGTTCTTACTTTTTTCAAAAGCTTTGTCATCTTCCAAGTGAATGTACACTGGTTGATATGGGGAAGATATGGAAAGTGACAATAGTTTTTATAATAATGACCAGTACATTTTGTCAAATCAATAACCTTTTATGTGTATCAGAAAGTCTTTTTAATGTATTATCATTTAAATTTAAATAAATATATATTTTTTCAAATACTGCTGTATTATAAATCAATGTAAATGGTGTTATTATGCAACATACATGTAGCATTTGACATTGCAAATACAATGTATGATACATTATTATTTGACAGCATTCTAGAGTGCAAATATGCATCAAAACGAGTGCAAATATGACATTCTTCTGACCGTGCACTAGCAAAAACAGCTTCAAAAACTTAGTTTTAGGAGGAGATTTCTGTCGTAATCGGTATAATAAACAATAATTATTATTCAATGAAAAGTTGTGCAATACGGCTGGGCATTTTTACTCGTCAGTAAATACTCAGCCGTATTACACAACTTCACGCTGAATAACCTCTATTTACTCTTAAGGGTCAGCGCATTTTTTTTTGCTGCCCCCTCAAACTATATAGTTAGTATGAACCCTCCCAACACCACAATTACATGTAGCACCTTTGAAAAGCAGGCCATGTGGTGTACACATGTTTATTTACAGGATTTACTTGAACGGCGCAGATTTTTCTTCAACGTTGTTGAAGTTCTTTTCTGGACTATAGTCTACGGAATATGTTAAAATTGTTACTAAAAATGTGGTTGTTGTTCATCGCGGTGTGTAAGATAGGTAAACGCTTTTTTTTATTCGTTTGTCTCACGATGGAGTCACTTTTAAGATGTTGATCGCGACGTTTCGACTGCTATTACTGCTAGTTTTCATCAGGCGATGAGGTCGATTGGTTATGTGTCGCTTATGTAGCACGTTGGCTTATTGCTATTGGTGCATTTCGATCCTCATTATTATTCCGAAAAGATGTTGTTCCCTCTCCGGTCCGATTTGATATCGGTCGGCTGTTGTGCTTCTTGATTGTAGGCCCCGGGGGGGGACTCCCATATGTGGTCGGGCGGGGTGCTCGTCGGGAAAAAAAAGTGGAACCCTAAAAGGTACCAAAGTGGGCGTGGTCAACCAGAATTTTACCCCTAAAAGATACCATTTTTTTACCAAATATGTGCTCGAACAATGCGCCTACAGTGCTGGAAATAAATAGATCTGACTATACATGGGCTCGAATTCCAGCTACGATCAGAAGGAACACGGGAAGGCACTAGCGACTCGTCTTTCGCCAGGAACACCCTAAAAGATACCATTTTCTGGGAAAATAAGTTTTTTTCATCATATACCCTAAAAGATACCTAGATCCCGAATTTTAACCCCTAAAAGATACGACGAGCACCCCCACCCGACCACATACTATCGATCTCAGACGTCCTTGGACAAGGGATTTTTTTCGGCCCGCTTCACGAGCTGTTGATTTCAGTCTGCGGTTAAAAAAATGTCGTCACGTGATGACATTTTTTTGGCTCTGCGGTTTCAAAAATGTTGATCACGTGACGCCATTCGGTTACTCGCGCCAAAAAGAAAACCGGCAAAGTGATCAAAGATGTTGGGGAGTAAAACCGGCCGAAGCTATCATCCAGGGAAAGCTTTGTCCAATGACATAAGAAGCGGAATAATAGATACGATAGTACAGGCCGGTGGCGACTTTACTACAGGTTTCTTTATGGGTAATTACAGTGATGTGGCAAGGAAATTTAACGTGAGCAGACAAACCGTTAAAAACGTCTGGGATAATTCACGGCCGTGGGAAGTCGAAAATAAAGCATCACGTGATCAACATTTTTGAAACCGCAGAGCCAAAAAAATGTCATCACGTGACGACATTTTTTTAACCGCAGACTGAAACCAACGGCCCGTGAAGCGGGCTGAAAAAAATCCCTTGTCCAAGGACGTCTGAGATCGATAGTATGGGAGTCCTCCCCCCGGGTTGTAGGCATCCACGCTTCGGGAATTTCAATTCCACTATCTCTGTTGATGTTATTAGGATGAAGTCTTATGTGGATGGCCTCTTTAACTCTACGGGTGTACCAGTGTGGGTAATAGCAGTCGAAACGACGCGATCAACATCTTAAAGTGACTCCATCGTTAGACAAACGAAAAAAAAAAAGCGTTTACCTATGTTAAAATTATTTAATTATAATATATTATTTCCGGTTTCACTTGTAATAATAATAATAATAACAATAACAATAATAATAACTGCAATTATTGTATAATTATTTTAATTGCACACTTAATGAGTTTGAGTGTGAAATTTTTGCCTGGATACAAGAGTTTTAAAGAAGTTCAAACACGCAAGAATGAACTACAGACAAGTCTTAAGGGTACTGTGAACCTTTTTTGGTCCCATTTTACATAGTTTTAGTTTCTTTAACCCATTGACACCTGAGGATTTTTACGTTTTTGAGTGATTCTCTGCATACACATGCCCCATAGGATTTTGTGACTCCATATTTGGGGTTACCATTGAAAGTGCTGCTGTTCTAAAACACTGAAGGCTCGAGTTTACTGGAAACGTCATTTTGACGTTGTCATTTTGCTTCTTTGAATTGCAATAAAGGCTTCAATATCATGTATCTGCGATTTTTGGTAAGTTCACAGCCATTTTTCATCTTTAGTAGCTGCCTGATGAGCATCATTAAGCTTGAAGATAGTTCAGAGTCCACTTTCTCAATGAGCGAGTTAGGTGTTGTACTTCGTTTACGAATTTGGCTCGTTGCTCGTTGAACTGAAAAAAGGGCCGCCACGAAACGAAGTAGCCTTGGGACTTGACTCTGGATGAATTTCTCGACCCACCACAGCATATTTTGGAAGTTGCAACCACTGAAGAACACAACAAGTGCGAAATTTTGGCGGTGGGTCGGAGTGGCTGTGGACTTAGTATAAATATGGAATGTGTGGGGAAAGAATCAAAGGGCTCTTAAAGCCATCTCGTTAATGCGTTAGAACGTGAGGTTAATAAAAAAATAGAAGAATTGATAGTGAATATGGTAAAGATGCCGTTGTAGCGCACCTTTACAATAAGTCTACTCAAAATACGTACATGAAAGCATCACATGATGCAAATCAGCCAATAGAAATTTATGTTCGCGAAATGGGCGTAGTTTTATTTTAGTAGCCATTTGGGGTATTAAAAACAGGAAATCACTAATTTTCGATTACAAAGTTTACATTTTCACGCTAGTGACTAAAATGGGGTCTATAATTTGGTTATACAATAGACGTGTCGTGTTTAGAAAATGTTATAGGCTGGGCCTTATCATTATTTTTTTTTTGCAAAAGGAGGGGAACCCGTGCCCCTCTGCTAACAACTTTCCTGTACAGCATTAGGGGATCTGTTCTTATCAGTGCTCCACATTTTCAAGGCCAAAAGTCAGAATAATCCTCAACTTCGACGACTAAGGAGAGCTTTTTTTTCACAAGATTTGGTGCCGTTTTTTCACCACAAGCAAGAAAGCGTGTGGTAACCATCTGTCTTCGCTTTGGTGAGTGCGTGCTTTTCAATTTTGTGGTTTTGGTTTTGGTCTCGCGAGTTTTCTCGCCCTCGCGTTACGTGGAGATGGCCGCGCGTCCCGCGCACCAGCCGTTCGCCCACACTAGAACTGTCCGCTTGATAGCGCAGGAAAACCTGGCTCTTGATTCGCTCAGTATAGCGCAGTCGTTACCGGACTTTAAGGAAGAAATCGTTGGGGTTGTACCCCTCTACGGAGGAAAGTGCTTCGACATCACCCTCCGATCTACAGAATCGGCCACGCGGTTGGCGGCATCGGGCTTTGACTACGAAAGCCGCGTTATCCCTTTACGCCTTTAAGGCAAAAAGCACTACACGACTACACGTGTCATGCGTTGAATTCCCCGATGAAAACCTGCTACAACTCCTGGAACAATACGGCGACCTCAAAGCGCGAGCAGTCCGCCGGCCTTGCTTCAAAGCCCCGGGCTACGAGCACATCGAGAACGGTATCCGTGTCGTAGAATTCACACGTTTACAAAAGGCACGCAACTTAGTCACTCAAGGGCTCGAGTTTTTTTTTAAGTACACGGGTCAGCCAATACTATGCTACCGGTGCCTGTCTTCCGAGCACGTTGTTAAAGACTGCCCCAGAGTCTCTGAGACTGCCCGAAAGCGAACGCCGTGAGGCGAACCACGAGGCTCCAGCGCCCGGGGAAACACCAGAGGCCCCCCCCGCCCCCGCCCCCACTACCGCAACCAGCAACGACACCCCCCCCCCCCCCCCCCCCCCCCCCCCTGTAACCAAAATAGGCCATTTGCACGATGGCGTCATTTGACTACAACTACCAGAATACATTTAGTTTTTCCTTTCTTATTTAAATTTTGTAATCCAAGAAGTCATCATTCGCAATAAAGAACAGTGGATAGAGCTGGGGGAAAAACAGACCAAGTATTTCTACCAGCTTGAAAATCAGCGACAGACACGCGACTCAATTACAGAGTTACGTGCCAGCAATTCAACCGTGACTTCCAATAAAAATATTCTTCGCGAATGTCGCGATTTTTATCGTAACCTCTATTCGGCTGAACAAGTTTATTTATCTAGCCAAGACTGGGTTTTAGTCCAACTGGATAAAACTCTGGCATCCGAAGACCACGAGAAATGCGAAGGTGACCTCACACTCTTCGAGTGTCTCTACATGTTCCGTAAAAATTGGAAAAAGCCAAACACAACCCTTTCAATACGCAAGAGGTGTACGCCAAGGTTGTATTTTAAGCCCATTGCTATTTAACCTCTATGTTAACAACATACCACATTCGTTCGAAAATATTTTATCGGATCCTTTTGTTCTACCGAATGGCACAAAATTAAACTCACTTTTATATGCGGATGATTTAGTCATACTTTCAAGATCCAAAACAGGACTGCAAACTTGTCTTGATAAGTTATCTTCCTATTGCAACTCGTGGATGTTAAGTATCAATCCAAAAAAGACCAAAGTTATGATCTTTCAGAAACGTGCTAAGAAATGTACTAAGTCTAGTTTTCACATAGGCAATAAAATGATTGAAATCGTCCAAAACTACACTTATCTAGGGTCTGTAATCTCTTCAACGGGTAACTTTTCAATGGCACTTGACCAGCTAAAAGAGAAGGCCCTTCACGCTCTTTTCAGTCTAAGAAAACATACAAATTTCAGTAAATTGTCCCCATCCCTGGCAAGTAAAATCTTTGACACGATGATCTCCCCAATTTTAACATATAATAGCGAAGTTTGGGGTGTGTACACAAAACCGGATTTTAAGTCTTGGGACAGCTCGCAGAATGAAAAAATCCATTTACAATTCTGCAAACGTTATCTAGAAGTAAGCAATAAAGCATCCCAATGTGGCATGTAGAGCTGAACTAGGAAGGTTTCCTCTTATTATAGCTATTAATCAGAAAATAATTAATTATACCTTATATCTTCAAAGTAAGGACAATAACTCTATTGTTAAACAGATCTTTTTAATGTCCGCAGATCTTCACTCTTCTGGTAAAAATAGCTTCTACTCTAATCTTATAAGGATATCCGAATTCTATAATTTGCCTGATTTTGACCCTATTTTCTTAACTGAAACTAAAATCGAACATTATGTAAACTTAATGCAACAAAAATATATCCTATATTGGCGACATATCATTCAACACTCTAAGAAACTCGAATTTTATAATATCTTTAAGAACGAATATACGCCTTCTCATTACTTAGACCTTACAAGGAAATCAAATGACAGAAAACAATTAGTAAAATTTCGTATAAGTAATCATAAATTAATGATTGAAATTGGTAGATATGAAAAAATCACGAGAGATGATAGATTGTGCCCTACTTGTGGATCTAATGAAATTGAAGATGAAATTCATTTCCTTTTCCACTGTCCTAAATACTCAATTATTAGGGACGGATTTTACAGGAAAATAGGGTATCACCTACCAAATATAAAACAGTTATCTCCTTCAGAAGTTACCAATGAATTAATGAACTCTCGTAATTATTTTGTAAATATTCATTTGGTGAAATTCATTATTTCATGCTTAGATCTCCGCAATAATCAAATTATCAAATCAGACTGATTGTACTTTCCCTTTCTTTATTATATTATTGTAATTTCATTTTGTTATGTTGTAAAGCTTTGCAATACTGTAAGGATTTATAGTCATGCAAATAAAGCTACTTGTTGTTGTTGGCCCTTTCACAAATAATGATAATTCAAATGCAATCAGGCAAATCGCTGGGAGCCGGATTTCCGGTTGAATTTAATCGTCGCTTCTGGAGTAGATCAGACATGCTAAATTACTCTTTAACACGGATCACTCTCTGACACACAACGTCAAGGAATTATCCGCCTGCTTTACAAGAAGGACGACAAGTTAGACTTGAAAAACTGGCAACCAATTTCTCTGTTAAACACAGATTATAAAATTTGTACTAAAGTACTAGCCAACCGACTACGTAAGGTTATACCGCTTATTTAAGCGTAGATCAAACATACCGGATTCCTGAACGCAGTATTTTTGAAAACCTATTTCTGATCTGGGATACAATCGACTATGTAAACCATAAACAGCTTTCGGCCGCTGTTATTAGCCTGGATCAGGAAAAGGCTTTCGACCGGGTTATGGCTTTTTGCAACCCGTTTTAGAGCGCTTTAATTTCGGCCAAAATTTCCAGCGCTGGGTAAACATTGTTTACACGTTATAAACAATGGATGGCTCTCGTCGGCCTTTTCGCTCGAACGGGGAGTTCGACAAGGTTGTCCGTTGTTGCATTATTATTCAGTATTATTTTATTTTGTATTAAATTTTCCACCGCAGAAAAAAATTACTTGTTTTAATGATGTATATCGGCTTAACAGGAACTTTAACAGTGAACCTATATAGAAACCTCCGGTCAGGAAGTAAAATTGCAGTTTAATACCGATACCTTGGATTTCATTTATACTTGACCAGAAATCCGCAAACATTTCCTCCCAGCAGAAATTTTAGCTGTCTCGACCCGCAAAAATTTCCTCCCGCAAAACAAATTCAGTCGGGCAATCCGCAAAATTTTCCTTCCGCAAACATTTGCTCGTGCACGGTAGCTAAATCACCAAAACTATGACGTCTTTCCCATAGTATTGCATAATCAAACCGTAATAGCAATGATTCAGTATTCCAAAATAGAACAAACCCAAAGATCATGCTATTTTGCTCTGCCATATCGCTCATCAGTAAAACACAAACTTTTAACTTCCTTAAAACGTCTCCATTCGTAAAAATACACCGTGAAATTCTCAAACTGCGTTTCCCATTAATGGCTTTACGACAAATGATTGAAAATTTGAAACATTGATATTTCTCGATAGGTAACGTGAGATATCGAAACTTAATAAGAACTTTAATACCTTTGCGGTGACGTAATGTGAGATATGACAAGTTCATGACAAGTTCTGACATTCCAATACCCTAGGGAAATTAACAATAGGTCCGGGGGTGCTCCTCAAAAATTTTAGTGGCGGTATGTGACGCCCGTCTTGAAATCCTAGCCGGTTTAACCAACCTTATCCTCAATACCCTAATAGCTTCTATAAAGAAGAAAGAAGTAACCCCCCCGGACAAAAGTTAACAATGGCCTTTTGTTAACAACTTTTGTCCCTTTTTGTATTCATTCGTAAATCTCGTTTATGCGCATGCGCATTAACGAGATAAAAACGAACACTGTCAAGAATTGTGGCTATTTCCCAGCATGCAGTGTGGTGGTGATGTTAAAAATCGAGGCAAGGTCAGTATGCACTAGAACGAGAGGCTGTAGCTTGGCCCGAGCAATGAATAAGAGCAAAAAAATTCACTGCTAAGCTAGGACTAGGACTGAATTTTGCTGTGAATGTTGACTTTTGGGTTTGCCATGATGATTTGAATAAAAAAAAACTAAAGGCAAAAACATGATTTTTGTTGTTTTTCTATGACGTTAAAAACGGTCATTTTTGTTATTGTCCAAATTCAAACGCTGATATTCTGCAAAAATTGCTGACTTTTTGTGTTTATTGGGTATCTCAATTTGAGAGACTTTCTAGTCAATGCTCACAACTGCTAGTTAAGGCAATGTTCGCACGATTGAGAAAGTTGGAATTTTTTGAAGCAGTGGAGTCTTGTACGGGCGGTTATGGGCGGTTCAGGTGTCAATGGGTTAACTGCTGTAAAGATGTAGCATTAATCTAGAAAATATTGAAAAAAAAATCATCAAAAGAACTCAAGATATTCTAATAGAATTAAAACACAACAGAAGTGGCCACAGAAATTGACCTAAAACATGCGTGGTATCAGAAATAAGTGCACACGGATAAGCTATTCATTCATTCATGCTATGTTTCCCGCTAAACTTAATCTGGGATCTCACATTTTACAAGTCATCTGTACGTTTTGTTTACATCGAAATAAAAAGTGCATTTAGCATTCATTACTGCATATTCTATTATAGCATCATAGCGGATTCTCTGTGGTGGTTTTCCATGTTACACATGGTCACCGATGCTTTGTTCCAATTCCTAACAATTTGCAATTTCACCATTAAGCCAAAGTGGAAATTTTTGGTTTACAGAATTGTAGAGATGACGAATGAAAAAGAACCACAGCATGAATGAATGAATAGCTTACCTGTGTGCACTTATTTCTGACACCACGCATGTTTTAGGTCAATTTCTGTGGCCACTTCTGTTGTGTTTTAATTATTTTAATTATTCTTACTGGTCCTTTTTCCACATTAGTTTCCACAAAAAGGGTGTTACGTTTTCGTTCTTTCCGCTCGTTTGGGTTTGCAGCAAATGTTGAAATTTAATTCCATTCCAATGCATCTTTATGCATACTAATGTATTTTAATGCATACTAATGTATTTAATGCATGCTAATGTATTTTTCCAGTATTTTGGGCACCTCCCCCAAATAAGGAAGTCCAAACTTTTTTACAGCCCTGGCACTGATACACTTCAACTCCAGTTTTCTTTTCTGGGAAAGAATCATGTATGCCTCGTAAGTTTCAGCCAAGTCCATGGCTGTTTCACCAGCATTGTTGAGAAAATCGTGATGAGCACCTCCATCTAACAAAGCCTCTAGTATGCTCGTCAAGTGATGAATTTTGTTACTGCTGGGTTTGTATGTGACAGCTTTGTGTAGTGGAGTATCCCCATTCTTGCTGATAGCATTAACATTGATCCCTGAATTCAAAAGAACTTTCACTGTATCAATGCATGGAAATTGTTGTGAACCACTTGTACGGTGTTCAACAGCCTTGTGTAACAATGTATTTCCATGGTCATCTCGGAGATTTAGGCTGTAAAGTTTCTGCAGCAGCACTGATACAGGTGATGTTTTGCCCTCTTTGAAATGTTTAAATTTGGCGATGATTTGCACAAGTTGTATTGACAAATCCAACACGACATGTGGCTCATAAATAAGTTTGAATTCAAGTGACTCATGTTGTCTTGCCTTTTCTTGTTTTTTGTACCCAAGAACTATTTCCTCAAGCAATTCAAGTACCAGTACCAAGTCCTTTTGGCTCAGAAAAACATTTCTTAAGTCTAAACCAATAATGATTGAACGTATGTCTTCACTGATTGATTGATTGCAGTGCTGGGCTATCTTTATTGCATGTCTATACAATCCTATGCATATGGCAAAATCAAAATTCAAATCAAGAACAGCAACATGTCTAATTGGTTCAAGAAGTGTTGTGTTGTCTGTTCCAAGGATTCTCTCTCTAATGACAAGGCCCTCCATCATGATGGCATTCCTGTCACCTTCTATCTGAGCAAGTTCCTCGAGAGTTTGGCTCTCCTTTCTATTCTGATAAGCTTCAACAGGTTCCATTGGTTGTTTAAACAAAGGCTGAGAAGGGTCTTGAAACCTTTCTGTCATACCACACTTTATGTAGTGAAATGCTCTTGTAGTATCAGGAGTTGCATGTGTAGCAAGAGAGGCACCAAGAAGCTCTAGGGCATCAATTCTTTGTTCCTTTGTATATTCCGTTCTCTTGATTAAATGTTCCACCGTTAAACTCTGGCATTTATTACTGGCTTCAAGAAGAGGTGTTAACTGTTCATTGTTGTATAGCTGGGATGCTCCAAGAGTCAAAAGTTTTTCAACAATACAATACCCACCAGCTTCTGCATTACCACTAGTTATAGCATAGTGAAGAGCAGTATTACCATTTTTATCTTGAAAATCCATATTTGCTCCATTTTCAACAAGAAAAGTTACTGCATTTATGTGACCATTTCTGCTTGCTTTCATCAAAGGGGTGCAGTTATCATGTGCACATGCATTAACATCAGCTCCATTTGTAATCAAACAACTCAAAACATCACAACAATAATCATCAGAATAATGGAACCGCCAAATGAAGAAAAGAGCTGTGTTGCCCTCCTTGTCTTGCAGATCCACATTAGCTCCCTGTTGGACAAGAAAGGTGACAACATCCCTATGATTATAAATACATGCTGACATCAGAGAGGTTACACCATTTTGGTCTTGCAGATTCACATTAGCTCCATGTTCTACAAGGAATGCTACTACATCCACGTAACCGTTTGCACTTGCCGCCATCAGAGGGGTGTGAGTCAGTGTCTGTTGGGGATTCACATCACTTCCATGCTCGACAAGGAAGGTTACTACATCCAGGTGACCAAATTCGCTTGCATAAACCAGAGGGGTGAAACCCAGTTCGTGTTGGTGATTCACATTAGCTCCATGCTCGACAAGAAAGGTTACTACATCCAGGTGACCCCTTTCGCTTGCTAACATCAGAGGGGTTTCATTCATTTTTTTTTCGAGATCCACATTTATAGCTCCATGTTCGACAACAAGTACTTTCACACAATCAAGATGTCCATTTAAAGCTGCAACCATTAGTAGGCCTGGTAGAGTGGCTTTGATTGAATATTCGCTGATATAGTCCGTTTCTAACGCGGAAGTTTTTTCGTTGGCCTCCATCTGCTGAAGAACTTCACTAAGTAAAACAGCATCTCCAGACTCGGCAGCTTCAAACACTTCTTTTCTTGGATCATTGGGATATTTTCTCTTGCACAGGAAGCCGGAACCAGGAACCGAGTTATAGGCCATTATTACCAAGATATCAAGGTCATTTTGCTGCAATTTTCGCAATTTTAATTGTAGTATTAATAGCAGCTTTAGTACATGTAGTAGCTGTAGTACCTGTAGAATCTCTTGTTTCTGCACAGGGTCCAGAGGGAAGCTCTATTTGATCGTACAAGACGCTATTTTCTTCGAATCGTCGGCAGGTGACTCGGCAGGTATGAAAAACGACTGCGCATGCGCCCGTGCCGGGAGCGTTTGATCGACAGTCGCCAAACGAAGGAAGGCGTGTTGATTTCCAATTTCATTTTATTTTCTAAACCCACTTTTTCCTGCAATTAACCACAAGTTTGGTTCATTTCTCCCAGCATTATAGTGTGGTACAAAAGACTGAATAAAGTCATTCAGAAATCCTGTTGAGGCGATGGCTTTGGCAAATTGTTCTATTTCCTTTGCTGAATCATGTTTTTTGGTGTTTCTTCTCAGAACCGAATGCCCAATCTCCACCTTTTTCTCGGTTATTTGAGGATGCTACATTTTTAATTCCAGTATCCGCAGGGGCGTAGCTACCTGTACGCACGTACGCACGTGCGTACCTGAAAAAGTCGAAAAAAAACCCCGAAAGATTTGGGACTTGAGGGTGGATGGAAGAGGTTGGGGTTGTGTTTGAAAACAGTGCAGTGATTGTGCGCACCTCTGAAAAAGTCCTGGCTATACTACGCCCCTGATCCGGGAAGGTGTTTACACTGATAAGCACAATCACTTAGAAATGACAAAGTAGACTTGTTATAATGTCGTCCCTTCCAACATATGAACTGATAATAATAGCAAGTTCAGCCATTGCTTTTTCGTAGAGCATCATATCTCCACTTCTGAAAATATTGTACTGGTAAAACATGTTCCAACAGGTGAAAAATGATAACAAACTCATGTTCCTTGCAAATTTTTCAAGGACTTTGTTTCTTACTAGTTGCCATCCCAGTAAGGCAGCAGTGACACTGAGCGAGGTGCGGAAACCAAAACCCCTTCAAAAACACTAATTCAGGGCATGAAATTGCGCTTAATACAGGCGCTAATGTGACTAAATTTTTTACTTTGGCGACTAAATGCTGAAAATAGAGTACCGAAGTGATGACGTCACAAAAACTAAATTTGTGAAATTATGGGATTTGATTAGATATTCGGAAAGGGCATGACGAAAAATGCCCGCTTGCCAAAAATCAGCACCTTGTTGCAATTTGGGGGTGAGATATTGGCACCGTTATGCTCTGATGACTCCATACAAACCTTTCGGTACTCTATTAGACGCCACCTTTCCACGGTGAAACAGCTACCTCTTTTACTTTGTAAAATGAGAACTGCTACTAAATAACCTCACTGAGCCAGCCAGCCATTATTTTTCTCACATCATAGATGAACGGGAACTTTCATTTTACCGCCAGCCACGCACTAAAACATAAGGGATATACTCTACTTTATACAATACAACAACAACAACAACAATTAGAATATTTTCGCACTTCAAGTAATGGCGATGTTTTTATTGGTTCAGGTGGACGTTACCAATAATAAATAGCGTAAACCCTCTATTAAACCACCCCCCCTTTTTTTTGGAGCAAGAAATTTGTTAAGACCTCCCACTCCCCTTTTCCTTCACAACCTAAAACAATTAACGACAGACTTGTATTACGGGTGCATTCTTACCGTACCGATCCGGACACGAAGGGCAATGACTGTCTCACATGGAAATGTGAGTAACATGATACGTATTGTACAAGTTATTTTTAACATTTTTATTCATTTTCATCTTCCTGCGCCCATGTTTTAACTTCTATTTAATATTTTTATTAAAAGATATCATCCCGCAATTTAAACCGAAAACACGTTTGTGTATCAGCAGTTTATCAGTAGTCGTACAAGTAGGGGGCAGTAGAGCTTAGAAGGTTTCTACCCGGCGCGTTTTGTCTTGAGAGCTTTCTGGCCACAAATCCAAATAAACAGTTAAAAACAAGGAAACAGTTGTGGAAATATATCCTGTTACTATGATTTCTTTGTTTTTGGTTACAGTTAAAACCCACGTATAAGAACCTAGATTTTTCCAACTTAGCCTAAATAGGTTCTTATAGAAATGGTATTTAGTGGAATTTTAGGCTACTCAGGTTCTTAAATAGGTTCTTAATTTGATAGGGGCACTAGCGATCAGCACAGATAACTACTACAGGGCATATGTGCCATTGATGCATGATATAGATGCAAGGGTGTTTCAATGTGCTTAAAAAACTGTGACTTCGAAAATAAGAGAGCCACATGGAACTGTATTCTTAATACAATTGCATTGTGTAATCCAGTATTGGCGCAGACATGATATGGTTTTCATTTTAGTTCATTCTTTGAATCTTATTGACTTAAACCTGGACTAAAAAATTTTTTTCTGTAGTTTCATCTGTGCCCTCATTTTTGTGAAATAAGAACCTATTGAAAAATTTTAGGCTTAATAGGTTCTTATGAAAAGGGGGTTTGAAGTGAAAATTTTAGCCTAACAGGTTCTTAAATTTAGGTTCTTATATGTGGGTGTTTACTGTACTCTAAACTAGTCAATGGCTAAATGCCTCACTTAACTATACATACTCATTTAAATATTCCGTTAATATTGGTCATACATTTGGTAAAACGTTTGGTTTCTAAAAACAGAGCGGTTCGAGAGTAATTCGTGCTTGCTCAGGTTTTGTATCAGCCGATTACTACGCTTTTTGATTGGTTGAAAAACTCGCGCCACTTTCTCGACCAATCAGTGAGAAAAAAAAAAATCGTGACTTACGCCTTCCCACGCTTGTTCATGTATTTGGTTCGAGTTGCGATTGCCCTGAAGACACTAATTAAAATAAAAAAAAACTAAACAAGACAGGAAGCTTCTCCACATGGACGCTATAGAAAGATGTCAATATTTATTACGATCTAGGAGGCAGCATTTCTTCCAATTTTCACTTAGCAATATTAATTCATTTGAGTGTCGTAAAACCAAAACCAAACTTATCACTCTGGCCAATCACAGCAAACGCCGAAATCCAACGAACCAATCAGAACTCGACGCAAATAAGTGTAGCCGGCGCCAAGCGCGCGCGAGCAAGATTTGCATTTCTACGCTTTGTGATTGGCTAAAAAAATCTCGCGCCATTTTCTCAATTTCTCAACCAATCACACGCTCGCACGCGTTTTCCCGCGCTTGGCGCTGGCTACATATATTAACTTCGAGTTTTGATTGGCTCATGGGGTTGTCTATGTCTGCTGTGATTGGCCACATTAATAACTTTGTTTTTTTCTTTTACGACACTCAAGTGAAAACCGCTTTTAGCGTCTTTTCCCCATTTTAATATAATAAATAATTAAGCTTCTGTTTGCACGGGTCCAAGGTTGATATGCATTTTATGTTGCAGCGTCACGATCTGCTCCTCAGACTCCTGACTGCCGCGTACCAAAGCTGTGGCTGTGTGCTTGTAGTCATACTGCATAATTATGGAGAACTGGAATGATAAACACAGGACAACAATCAGACTTTCTTACGAAGAGGACTTCGCTCGTTGGGGGATAATGAGTTATCAGGGCAAACATGCTTTCAAATACATAGTTTGTATGGAGAATCCAGAGTCAAATAATTTCGGTAAAATTTGAATTCTCCAATATGTATGAATTAAAAACTTACGAAACTTGGAAGATTATTACTCATCAAATTTGAGTGATGGAGCATGTTTTGTTTTCCATACATTTGTCTGTAAGTTTTTCGCGTGGACTTCGACTTGGTGTTATTGACAAATGTATGGAAAACGTAAAAACGTGACTGCACGCTTTAATCCAAGCATTCAGTTCAGAGCATCAAAACAACCCCCCATCATAGTAGAGAACGAGCAACTTGAAGCAGGTCTGGACACATGGTACCAAAACTTGATCGAAGTGGGTATCAATTTCTACACAACTAGGAGTATTCAGTACAGTACAGTATTCAGTACAGAAAGTGATCACGGCGTGCACAGCATTTTGGGTGAAGGTGGGCTTTTAACTGAGGCCAAGAAATCCATTGCCAAACATGTCTGTAAACTAGACTTGTTTCTGGTTGACAGTTACGGAAGCTCCGCTGAGCATGAACGAATCTTTGGCAAAAATTCATGCTTGAAAAGTTTGATGTCCAAACCAGCCATCGTCGTGTTTAATGACCAGATTTAACGAATGGTGAATGACAAAAAAATACAGTTTCTGTGCTGCATGTTCCAAAGAAATACAAGAAAGTAATAATTAAAGTCAAATTACACATACCTTAACATCACCCAGCGGTTTTTCGGGCACAACTTTCACAAGAAACCAAAGTTTGTTGGCTTGTCGATTGATAACAACTCTGGAAAAACAAAGGTAAATTTATTAGTCAGCTAACGTGGGATTGAAAATCTTAACGCGATCATTTCTAGAATCAAGCCTCCACTTGCATACCCTAAGTACCCGCAGAGGTTCTCTCGTGGCACGCTTTTGTGAGATGCCAGGCCGGCCTCCGGCCGGCAACGAGTTGCAAAGCCGTGAGTGAAAATATAATAAACACGAGAGGCGTGTAATATCATGAGAGAGATGAGAACGCGAGAAAAGACTCTGGCACCAGGGAACCACTTGCACAGATAGTATGGTTCTAACTATTGTGTCTGTGGATAAAATCCTACAGTCAGTGTGTAGAGTGTGACCATTCAAATGAAAGCTACTGAGCAGTACTTTCCTGTGGTACTGTTTATTATGCTGTACAAGGTGGTTCTAACTTTTGAGTCTGTGGATGAAATCCTAGAGTGTGACCATTCAAATGAAAGCTACTGAGCTGTATTTTCATTTAGTGTCATTTGTTTCCTGATACGTTGAAAATGACCTTTTTGCTGTCCTCCTTTGAGGAAGTGTTTTTTATCTAAATCAAACCTTGGATCATCATTGAACATCTCTGCAGGTGTATTGGAATCCATCTCATCAAATTCTGCCGCCTCATCACGAGCCCCTAACATAAGTGGGAAGGTAGGAACAATCACCTAGCAAAACATAATCAACAGTAATGGTGAGCCAAGCAAAACAATTTGCCAACTTACATGTATCATGAATACCATATCAAAATTCTTGATTGTGATTGTTCATCTACATGCCTACACCTTATGTAATCAGTCACTTGGGTGTCCAATAATTATTATTGTAAAATTACTTAATAATTCATAAGGGTACTAACAAATAGAAATGAGCCATTCCAATCACATGGTTAACCCTGTAAATCAGATACAACTCACTAGTGAGTTGTATCAGGAATGTGAATTTCACAAGTTGTTTACCACATTCGCGTCCGTGTTGTATCGGCACTATACATTCACTCGGCTGCGCCTCGTGATTGTATAGGCAGATACAATACTAACGCTCATGCAGTAAACATTGCAATAATTGTTTGTAAAACTATGTTGAGCAAAATGTTAGAGAAATTATTGTTAGAGACTGAAAAGTACTGTTTTGCAAGACAAGGGGGTGGGGGTGGGGGTGGGGTGGGGGTGGGGGGTGGGGGGTGGGCATGGGGGGTGTTGTGAGGCTCCCTAGGCCCCCCTCCTAGATCTGCTACTGTTCTAACGGGTGGTAGATTTACCTGAGCTGTAGGAATAAAGCATTTGCTCTCACAACTGTTATCCATGCTGCGATCAAGCTTCCTACTCGTCACCATCAAACCAACAGAGTTATCCTTTTTCTTGTCCACAGTTTTCTCTTTTTCTTCCTCTTTCTTTTCCTTCCCTTCCTCGTCAACTTTTTTGTCCTCTTTGTCTTTCCCTCCATCTTCTTTGTCCTTTTCTGCATTATCTTTTTTACCTTCTTCCACCTTGTTGTCATCAGTTTTATCACTGCTTTCATCCTCCTTCTCCCTTTTAGAAACAGTGTCCTTCTCGTCTTCTTCGTCTTTCAACAAAGTGACTTTTAATAAATTTTCCACTGGATTTGTAAGGGAAAGAGTCACTTGAGCTTCCTGAAAAACAAGTTTTAAAATATGCAGACAGTGCAACATTAGCTAACATTGCATGCTTGCATGCAACTTTTGCAATTGAGAAAGCCATATGATGCAATATTGCATGCGGCATTTCTTGCAACTTTTCATGCAACAACTTTGCTGGTGTGACTATTTAGGGATTATTATACTGGTAGTAATCATGGGCTAAGGGAGTGCGTTCAAGAGCACTAGTAAAATGTAAAATTACGCACGATTTTCCGAAAACAAGGTCAAGATGCGTCCCAGTTCTCCGACCGAGGCAAGCCCCTGAAAGAAATAAGGGGGCAAAATAACTATCCTTACAAAAATCTCGATTTTTTCTGCTCCTATCACAAGACAACCAACATTGTAACAGGACACCAAGATTGGGCTTGCATTCTCCTCTTGTCCAACACAATTAAGGATGGATGTTGAACAATGTCACAGATGGTGGATGTAACATAGCGCACAACACTCTCATCATGTAGAAATAGAACCTGATTCTACTTCGGAGGTTGTTGCACATGATGTTGTAAGTATGCATTATCATCCAGGGGAGATCATCTTCGGAGATTCACTGATTCTTATAAACAAGTTGTTACATACCTTCCCAAATTTCAGCACTGGAACACTTGAAATTCTCAACATTGGCAGATAATGACTGAAAAAAAAAAAGAAACAAAGATGTGCCATAAGTGAATAACACTGTACTTACTTACAGACAAACTTGACAAATTTCAAATGACCACTGTTAGAATCATTGTGGTACCTTTAAGTGTATTGAGTTGAAAAATATGACAGAATGTGAAAAGGTTGTTTTGGAGTTGGAACATGTACCTCTTAAAGGTGAAAATGAATTTGATCCACACCCACAGAACAAGATTCTGGTACCTTTTACAGGGGGGGGGGGGGGGGGGGGGGGGGGGGGGATCTCTGACCACCCCCATCACCCCCCTGGGGGCTCGGAGGGGGGGTACATATAACTCATCTCTATCACTCACACTGCTCCTAACTGAATCTTGAACTTTATCGATGAAGGGTTGAATTCTGGTTTGCTAAGATTGTGTTCACATTGCTGTTCAGACAGAAAAGAATTAGGCAGTGTTAAAATCAATGACATTACACCACAGAATTATGTGAAAGCACTCTCTTGCTAAAGTACATTGTACAGATGACAGGTTCATGTGAGTATTAGTAAAAGAGAGCCAATCAGACCATGAGACTGCTGTATTTTCACAAAAAGGACAAATATATTTTTTGGCTACTAAGTACACTAAAATCAAAATTTGAGATACGCTGGTTATCCCTCAGCCCTTCATTTTGAAACAGGGAAACAGATTTGTTGGGAAACACTACGGCAGCTAGCAACTGTTGTGCATTGTCTCAAGTTATGTTGTAGTTAATTTTTTATTTCAGGTAATTTTTGTTTTTCCTTTGTTTCAAATTCATTAGCATATATTACCATACCCAAAAACAATGGAAAAATAAAAATTACCTGAGATAAAAAATTAACTACAACAGTTACATGTACTTACCCTACAACGCTGGGATCTTTTAGCAAGAAGATGCTTGTGTCTTGGATGAAGATCACTGTGTAGTTTGAAAGCAAGTTATGATTAATAACAACAAATTATTTACAAATACCAATGTTGCAAAAAAATGGGCATGTGTCTTGGCAAACTTGTTAAAACTCTGATTGTGGTTCATTCTCCTCTATTGATTGTTATTTAACCTGTCAATCGCTCAATGAAAGTATATTCTTAAAATCTGTTAATACTACTCAATATGGCATTTGTACCCTTCACTATACTGGAATTCCCTATCAATTAATACTAAACAAATTTTCGTAAAACTATTAAGAACTCAATGATCAATAATTATGATGACTTAAATTATTGATACATTTACTTAAATTAATATTATTACCTCATGAAGAAATACTTTTTATCTTAATTTATGTAATTTAAATCTTATTTTTCTATGCACTCAGTTCTTTTTTTGGGTCATCCACTCGATTAGCTCTAGCTATTTGGATGCTCCAAACTCACAAATTCTACCTGTTAATTTTTCTTTGGTTTTTCTTTTCTATATCTGCATTTTATAACTTAGTTGTTATTCTTAATTATTTTTCTTTTTTGTAAAGATCTTGTGTGAGTTGAAATAAATTAAATATTGTTATTGTTGTTGTTGTTGTTCTCTCGTCCAAAATTCCCTTCATTTCTTCCTCTTAGTGTTCTCTAAGCATGTTGTGTCTGACAAGGGTGTTTAGTTTAAATTTGGGACAGTTTTGACCCGAAAATATCAAAATCCCCATGTGTCATTGATAGTTCCTTTACGACAGCTCCATGTTAACTTTATGTCAGAGAAAAAGGTAGTCATTCATATTGTCAAAAGCCCCCTAAAATGCCCTTAACCCATTGCTCAAAAGGATAGAAATTAGTCCGCAAAGTGTAGAAGCTGTAACCTCTTTTGTTGGGTGATGTAGGATCTCTCATAAGGTCTCACACCATTGCCTTGATACCCTTTGAGAGAACAATACAACAAACAATGGCTCCTAGCTCTAAAAACAATAGTAGCTGTTACACAACTGCTTTTCACTGTGAACAAAGTTCAAAGAACAACTGATGTGCAGGATTACATTTTCCTATTAACATCCAGTAAAGAGCATGCAACTTACGCTATAGTTTCTGGCTGGAAATCAGGTTGACATAGCCTCTGTGGTAGATGTGGAACTATTTAAACAGAAAAACATTCAATGTTTCAAGGCTATCAATTTACAGTTACATCCTCCATAAATGTGTGTTTTTTTTTTTTGGAAAAATGCAAACTGAAATTTGCACTTGCCCAAGAAAATTTGACACTCGCCTGAGCGAGTGGACAAGTGCTAATCCCATCCCAATACCATCTAGTACCCTAGCATCCTGTACCCTGTAACATCTAGAGCTATGCCCAACTGAAATCCTACATCTAGATACTACAACCCCATTTATAGTACAAGTTAATAAATTGCTACCTTTTTCAAGAATCAAAGGCTTGTTGTAAAATTCTTCAGCTAATGTCTCCACTTCTTCCACAGCTTCACTGGGATTTTTTAAAGTTACTTCTTCATCAACCATTTCTTTGCTAGGCACAACACAACATGACACAAGTTGAATAAGCAAATATTCCATCAAACATTCCATTTCTGTGCTAAGAGACAACATACTGTCTACTTGTGGTCGGCCAGCTGACTCTCAGCACTCCCTTAGATCTACCACCATACATGTATATATAAAATTAAAGGCTCCTGTGAGCCAACTTGTAAATACAAAACAACCTTTGGAACCCCACCCCCTCTACTACGCATTTCATTTCATGTACTTGCAAGTTAAAGGGCCTACAACTCTTAAATACATATTTTCAGAATCAACTCTACACACAAATTGAACAGTTAAATGGTAAAATATTTCTTGTATTGAATGTTGCATTATTGAGTTATAGAGATTTGAATTTACAAAATGCTAATTAGATGACGTCAACCTATGACTTTGCCATTATTTCTATGCCAATTTACAATGCACAGTTCACAGCTTGAGGATAATTAATTTAATAAATGCTAAAAATAGACTGTGGATAGTCAATTGATTCATAAAAAATATTACTTGGAGGTGAAAACAAGTAGTTGTATAACAAATGATTCCCTGGTTGACGTTGTCTAATTAGCATTTTGTAAATTCAAATCTCTATAACTCAATAATGCTATGTTCAAAACAAGAAATATTTCACCATTTAACCATTCAATGCGCATGGAGTTAATTCTGAAAACATGAATTTAAGAGTTATAGGCACTTTAAAAAGCAGTACTCTCTAAGGTAGACATGCTTGGCACTAGCTCTAGTTGTCTGCCTTAGAGATGTGTCCACCTTCTGGAGAGTTGTTACAAGTAACCTGACACTAGAAATCTGTGATGTCAGAACTGAAACAGGACCATTCTCATTATCTTAAAGCCTGGAACATGCTAACTTGTAACTTATAGATTGAAGAATCAAGGCTCAAAGTGTTTGAAGTGTTTTGTTCTGATCACAAACCCAGACATTTTGCCAATAAACAGTGCCTGTTCTTAAATGATAAAATCAGTTTGTGATTATTGTTGCAGTTGGTCAAATTTGTAGTTTTAGTGTCTACCTTACAGGGGTGTCTGCCTTGCAGGGATGTCCACCTTACAGAGGTGTCCATCTTACAAGGATGTCCACCTTACAGGGATGTTTACCTTACAGGGTTGCCTGCCTTAAAGGGGTGTGCACCTTACAGGGGTGTCTGCCTTGCAGGGATGTCCACCTTACAGGGGTGTCTACCTAACAGGGATGCCTGCCTTAAAGGGGTGTGCACCTTACAGGGGTGTCTGCCTTGCAGGGATGTCCACCTTACAGGGGTGTCTACCTAACAGGGATGCCTGCCTTAAAGGGGTGTGCACCTTACAGGGGTGTCCATCTTACATGTACAAGGATGTCCACCTTACAGGGATGGCCACTCTGAGAGAGTTGACTATCAGAATATAATCCACCATAATAAAAGGGAAAAGCATTTCTACTTAAAATTAAAAATCAGAATGCATACCTTTTCGGATTGAGATTTGTCAGATAAGAAAGACTACTCTTGCGTCTTGTTAAAGAAGACAAACCAAACTTATCCTACAAAAGAAAGAACATAATCACAAATGCAGCGCTCCAAGCTCCCCTTTTTTTTAAAGTAGCCTTTTGGCGACCTAAAACCATGAAATGGTCGCCAGACATAAAATATTGGTGGCCATAAAAAAAGGACACTTTGTGCAATATTGCATTAAGGGTTTAAAATAATGAATTTGGCTGCGCAACTATCGCATTTGAATTTGGAGGTACACGCGACATCTCAAGGCTTTATACCTGGAGAACCAGGGTAAAACACGAATTTTAAAGGAAATGAAGTGTAATAATAATATTTCATGCAAATGTTTATCTCACTAATAAGCTTTAGAAAGACAATGAACACATCTAATAAAACACTTCAGCTTGGCACATGACCGCCGAACACAGGTCACCATATTGGCGACCTCTGCTGCAATTTTAGTTGCCAAAATCTTTTTCTACTCGTCATGGCGAACAAAATGGTCGCAGCTTGGAGCACTGAAATGCATACTGTTAAGATGGAGTTGCATTTTGAGGTTGAAAGTGGGCAGGGTTTTCCCTGATGCATATTGCCCCACCCCCTCCCTCCCTCCCTCCCCCCCCAAAAAAAGAGAGAACACAATCACAAATGCATACCCTTAAGATGGAGTTGCATTTAGAGGTTGAAAGTGGGCAGGGTTTTCCCTGATGGATATTGCCCCCCCCCCCCCCCCCCCCCCCCCCCCCCCCCCTTCAACAGAAGGTCACCAGCAAACTAGAAATTTTAGATGAGGTTCAAATTAAAACCACTTTCCTTTAGCTGCCAATGGGCTGTCACTAAGCTTTAAAGTTACCAGCTACACAAGGAAAACAGATGGTAATAAACTCAAGAAAGTTCAACCATTAGGAGTTTTTATTCCATCAGAACCTTCCATGCCAATAGACAATATTCGTATTCTCGGTATTGAACTGGAACTAGCTTGCAATGGAGGCTCATGCGGGGGAATATCATTAAAAATATTTGCATGTGAAAAGAATGCCCCGCATGAGCCTCGTCTGCAAGCTAGTTCCAGTTCAATACCGAGAATACGAAAATCGTCTATTACTGGTTAGATTCATCCAGATCTTCAAAAAGAATTTATGTCATTACATTGTCTTAGTATCATCGTTTTATTTATTAGACTGTTATTAAGTGTAGCTGCTGAATTGCAAGTACATCTTATCGTACAGCAAAATATTTATTTGTTACTTTTTATATTTTTCTTACCTTCCTTGGTGTAAACTGCATCCGATTTTGTGTAATTTTACATCGTTTGGGATTAGACATGTAACAGAACAGTTAATCAACTTTTTAGCTGAAGTACATTATTATAACAAAGTGTTCTTACAACTGAAACTATTAATTTAAACAACTTTTCAAGTGATTTCTTGGTTTTTAAGAAATAACATGTAATCGATTAGCTTTAAATTCAACAGTTAGATTTTTTTTGCAACATTGTCATAAGAAACTTCTTTATACTTAACTTGTTACAAACATATTTATTTAAAATGCAACAAAGTGACAATTTCTAGTGACACTATGACAAATGAAAATTAATTTCCCTGCATCAATATGTTCATTTTTGTGTTCACTGTTTAATTAGCAAGTAAGACAGTTTCCTCTAAATAAGTTTAATGGTAAAAACTATAATAAATTATTATAGTTAACAATAACATTTAGTTAACAATAACATTTAGGATTGTGTGCTTGATTAAAATATTTTGTCATTCTTTTTAAATTTATTTATTAAATTCCTTTTCACATTTCAATCTGCATATCATTAAACTTGAGTGTGTTTCTATACAGAACCCTGTTTTTAAAGGACGCTAAAATTCTTGACACCTACATATAAATAAGTACTAAATGTTGGTGTCTAGCATTCTTATTGTTAGTACTTACAGACAGATGCATATAGTTGCGGCGTTTGGTTAATTTCTTTTTCTCCCTTTCAACTTTTTCTTTTTGTGCAAGTTGTCTGTAGTATTCCACAAGAGTGTTAACCTGTTCATCAGAATTAAAATAAAACAACCATCATTAAATAATAGAATAGTATCAGTCACAGCACTAAAAGCAACATCAATAAATTTATAACAAAATTACAACGTAGACATTTTATTTATGTCATGTATGTCTTAGCTTTCTTTTTGCAAGTATAACTTGTATGGCAAAGCTAATAAAATAAAATAAAGAAATAAAAGAATACCCTTTTTGCAGCTGGGCTTTCTTGCTCTTGCCATGCACCACTTGCTAAACAAGAAAAAAGAATCACAAACACTTGAAATTGGATATTAAAAATTGGGATAGCTAACAAATGAGCAGGCAACAGGAAGAGGGAAACTGGGGAGAGAGGGAAAGGATGCCTGCAATAAAGACCCCCTTTTGTTTGAGCTATTTTGAAAAAAATAGCTCATTAGCAGGCGCAAAGGTTGGTTTGTGATGTTAGTATGTTTGTTAGCTTGTTTGTTTGTTTGTTTGTTTGTATGTATGTCTTGGGTTATGTCACACCAATCAGATTGCCTCTAGTATGTACACCGTGTACTATGTCAGCCAATCAAATTTTCGCTTCTAAAATGGTATTACTGAAGGTCAAAGAAGGGCACTTGACATGAATTGAAAATCAGCCATCTTGAATCTCCGCGATTGTTGCCGCAAACACTAAAAGTGTAAAGTTTTGAAAATTTGTTGCTTGGGAACTGTTCTCTAATCCCGACTGGCTTGCTAACCTGGCAATATCAAGGACATTTATTCAGAAATACCGCCTATAATGTGCCCTATGCATGAATGGTAGAATGGTCTGCGGGGGATGAGACGTCCAAAAAATGTGGACTACGGTTACGTTCATAGGTGAGCTTATACTGAAGTATGAGTATAGTTTTATTGCAAAAACGGCAAGCCGATTTCAAATAATATGATGCGGAACATGAATTGTATGTTTCAAGCCTGGGTTTCAAGAGATTACTATTTAAAATTGGATTTTTTTTGTCAGACACGCTGTCTGCACGTGAAAATGTTGAACTTTGTCCTTATAGAAACTTGTCCGTGATGCATGGAGTTCAACAGAGAAAATGTAATGCAATTAATCTACAATTTACAGTATGTAAAACGTTTATCTTTCTTTGAATTAATGTGAGCTGATGTGTAGGCTATTAATTGTATGCCTCAAGCGATTACTATAAGCGAGAAGCGACTGTATTTTGTATGAGCAGTCACGTTGTGTGCACGTGCAAATATTGAACTTTGTCCTGGTACGTGATGAAATTCAACATGTTTTCGAGAAAACGTAATGTAATTAATTTATATGGTGCGTTAAAAAACGCCTGTTTAAAAAATATTAGTTGCAATTTACTAGGAAACAAGCAAAATTCATTTTGGATGCGCTAAGTTTCTGCTGGTCGACATTACAGGAAAAGGTGTTTGGTTCCAAGTGTTAACCTCAACAATGTTCGTGTAAGTAATTCAATTAGCTTGTGGTTTTGAGTCGAAAACAATTTAATCTAATTAGTTCTGTTTCTATTTGCACGACTTTTTTGTGGAGAATAAAAACAGTTGTTTAAATAATATTAGTTCCAATTTACTAGGAGACTACTTATATTCATTTTTCATGCGTTTAGTTTCTGTGAAAGACTTTTCTGGTTGACATTACAGAAACAGGTGGTTCAAAGAATTTTCGTGTCACTAATTTAATTAGCTTGTGGTTTGGAGTTGAAAACAATTTAATTTAATTAGTTTGCGTCTTCCAGGCCAAAGGAACCTTTTCCACGTGTCTTTTGTGAATAATAAAAGAAACCTTTAAAAAAAGACTAGATACAAATTTCCAGGAAATAATAAGCCTTCAATTTGGATGCATCAAATTTATGTGCAGGACTTTTCTGGTTGACATTTAATTTAATACACTCATTACTGAAACAAGTTGCTCATTTCACTGGGGCCGTAGTTTCGTCAAAAAATAACTCCGGAAATCCCGTGAAAAAAAGCTAGCCGAGAAACGAGAAACGGGACCCAGTTGGTTATCTCGGTATTTTTTTTGGTAGTGGGCGGGCCGGAGGATTTGAAAAACGTGTATCTGCAAGCGGTTATTTGTGCGAGTTAACTTCCGCTGTTTTGTTACTTTCACCATTTCATATCATTTAGGTAATTTTCAAAATAGCTCATGCACGCAATGCGTGCCTATGTTTCATTGCTGCGAATGCTGGTGGCCACAAAATTCTGATTGGCTAATTCATGCTGGGCAGTAAACATAGTAAATACCCACATGAAGCCATGCATAAAAGCGCATGTCAGTTTTTGACTGGTGAACATTTTGACAGTTGATTACCAAGAAAATCATTGGGTGTAATGCAAATTGCCTGGTTCTTATAGCTGGCATTCCTTCCCTTCTCCCCCTCTCCTTTTTCGTGCCCCTCCCCCTTCCTGTTTATGTTCACACAGGCTAGCTAAGACTAGCTCATAGCTTGCATATTTCTTGATTTTCAGGGAGGATGCCATGAACCATGAACCTCCCCCCCACCCTGATCACTACTCACCAACACTCTTGTCTTCAATTCCGATGTCCCTGGAAGACCAGCGGCAAAATCCACAAGCAAGGTAATAAACTTTCTTAGCCTGTGTTGCTTTTGTATCATCCCCAGACTTGTCTGACTGTATTGCGACAGCTGTGGCTCGTGTCGACAGTGTATTGCCACAACTTGGGCAGTCAAAACAGTTGGCGCATCTAGGATGTACAAGAAAAGTTATACTTTAGAATACCTCTCTGTCTCTCTGCAACCAAGTAATTAAAACAAGTGCAGTTTACTCCCTTTACAGTCAACTATAATTTCATAAATACATCAATATAATAAGAGGCCCATAAGTTGAATATAACAGCAAACTTAGTTTTCTCTGAAATATTCATAAACTAATTTCAGTACAGGGGAAGATTTCCATATAACCCCACACGTATACATTACATTAGTTTTGCATACCGTTCTTAAAACTGAAACAAAAGCTGAAACAATACAACACCTAACGAAGCATGTACTTTATTTATTGGCAGTTAGTGCATGTTTTAATTTATGAATATTTAACAATTAGATTATGAGCTCGAGATATCTATTGCATGAACCTGTGAAAAACAACAAGATTTTGTGAAATTTCCGTAAAGCCCTAAAAGTCATTTGTTTTATACGTTCTCTTAGCACCGGGATTTCCCTTACAGCTGTCATTATAAGACACGATGGATTTAAAAAATGACGGCGGTTGTAAAGATTTCCATACGCGGAAACCTTTTTGAACGAGGCATTGAGACAGTGAGACTATTCTTATTCAGTGAGATGCAAATTAATATATTCCAATTTTCTGCAATCCCGCACCTTAGGAGTGAAAATTCACATACATGGTCAAGACCATGAGAACACATAAAGAGCAACATTGTGTTAATACATTTTAGTGTATTTCATTTTATTCTGTTTAAATATTTAAACGCCTAGCCCTGTAGTAACTGTCTACTCTGCCATGTGCAATTTTGGGTATATAAATTTATTAAAGACTTCTTTGACATTACAGGAAAAGCAGTAAACACGATAACAAGCTTAACTATGTTTGGCAGTAAAAATAACTCTATATTCTGTTTGGCACCTTTTCAAACAAAGCAGCTGTGATAAAACAAATATAAATATAGCGATTGGAGTAAGCTTATTTCCTCTTTAAGTATCTGAAGCTACGAGCCACGGAACACAAGCCCCAAGCCCAAGCCACGAGGTAACAGTTCAAAAGTAAGTAAGATACAAATATATATGTATATATATATTATTATTATTATTATTATTATTAGCCTGCGAGCAAGCTCTCGGGCTCGGGGTTTGGGTTTTTCGGGAGCGTGCTCGCAGGCTAATATACATTTTTTAGTTTAACGTTATTGTTGATGAGAGCCGGTATACTCTGCCGGCTAGCAGAGTATCGCGAGTACGACAGCGAGCAATTACCATTTCTTCTTTGTATCAGGGGCACCTAAGGTGGAATGTTTAGGAAAACGTTTGAAATGACGTCGTACTTTTTTCCGTGTCATTTTAGTGGGAAACTGTGTGAAAGCTAATACAGTTTGAGCGATTTTGTTCTTCGCGCTCTCTCCACTCGCCTCGCGTGCACTCAAAATCCTCCCTTCTCTTCCCCATTCTAGCGCATGTCGCACAAGCTATTATTTTTAATTTGATGGCGGAGTTACTTACTTACTACTACTTACTACCTCTAAAATCCATACCCTCTGTAGGCTGTACTGGATTTAGGAACCCATCGCCCCGTTCTAGTTATGAATCGGTAAATCGCGCTGTATCATATCGAATTTATGTGTCTTGGTTACTTCTCTATCACTATTTTTCGTTTTAAGATAAAAATAGATTAATACACTAATGCTATTGTGGCTCCCATAAAAAATATCCAAATTCGGACCAAGTTCCTCTTTTATATACAAGTTCAGAGGAATGTCAGACAATAGAACTCTTCAGTCAGGACAGACTTCTTAACATTGAAGACAGCCTATCTGTGTGACAGCATGAAGTAAGTGCACAGTCAACTCTCTCTTAACGGACGCCTCTACGAGACGGACACCTGGTGTTTGTCCTTGCCGTTTTTCAGTCATTTTAATGCAACTAAACGCTCTATAAGACGGTCACCACAGGGAGCAGAGGAGCCAAATTTGACCTTTATGCGTGCGATCTTCGATCTGTTGTTTACGAGTCTGTTTTTCGCCCCAGCGGGACTCCAAGCGTAATCGGAGCTTTCCGTTGGGTAACCGCAAATTGCTGACTGTGGGCGCCACAAAATCGTTACGCAGAAATAAGAGAGACAAGCTTGTCTCTTTTTCTTCTCGGCACTTCGTGCCTCGCTCGGAAAGCTAACGCTTTCCGGAAAGCGCCGATCATGCTTGGGGTCCCGCTGGGGGAAAAAACTCGAAAACAACAGATCGAATAACGCAAGACACAGCGCGCGTATAAAGCTCAAAGATCGAACGCGTATTAGGTCAAATTTGGCTCCTCTGCTCCCTGTGGGTCACCTCCATAAGACGGACAACGGACACTTGAGAAGTACTTTTATTGAAAAGATACTTGAAAACGGATATGTAGGTGCTGAATATGACACTAAAATTCCGATTTGGGGAAGCAAAATTCTTAAAACACAACCAGACGCAACATGTACTGCTGACTTTTCAGAAGCAGTAAACTAGTGATTGAAATGAACAAACGAGTCCACTTTTCTGATATTATTTTTGTTCCAGTTTTTAAGTTTTGCTTAAGTAAACGACTTAAAACAGACGTGTATATTCATTGTGCATAGGTTCATCTTGATTATCTCAGAATTACTGGTGTCACGTTACCTCGACTCTCTATAAGACGGACACCTCTCTAAGACGGACAGTTGGAGCCAGTCTCGACGGTGTCCGTCTTAGAGCCGGAGAGTTGACTGCATCGATTTTATTAACCATCGCGCAATGCAAAGAACATTGACGCACGGGGATCGCAAAATCTGGCCGATTATTATTATTATTATTGATAAATAGAGAACTTTAATTATAAAACAATTTATAAGTTTACAATAAATTCCTTTACAAAGCCTTTAAAATGTATGTATACCTACATGTATAGGAAAAATATATCAATAAAAGACTAAAAAAAGATAGTACAAAGTTAATGTAAAGTATAATTACATTTTCAGATTTCTGAAAATCAAGAGCACTTCTTTTAAAAAAACCTATATTACATCTCAACTGGCCGATCAACTGCAACTGCAACACTGTAAATCCTTGGCAACCTAGGTCCTGGGTACCCTAACGTAACTTATGTCTGGTTATGTTGACTTATGAATGCAACAAAACCTCATCTTACTAAGAAAAATCACCAAAAGTTAAAAAAGAAAATTACAAGAAAAAAAAAATTAAAAAAAAATTAAAAAAAAATAGAAATAGTGTTCTCAATGCCTTATTAATGAATATTATATTATGGCCGTCACGGTACTAAAGGGGTTTATTATACAAGAGATAAGTCCGATTTCTCCGGGTCATAAGTGGGTGCCCGTAAGGCGGGGCTCCAATGAATAAAGCTGGGTGGGAAACTAAAAGTAATGACGACGGACGGCAATTTGAAGTCTGTTTATCGCAATACTGTATTGGTGTTGGCCAGAAAAATTTAACCCCCCCCCCCCCCCCCCAACGAAACAAAACAAAAAGAACCTTTACTTATCTCTTCATTTTTGTTAAACAGGTTAAACTACCTTCTTAAGAGAAACCAGAAGAAAGAAAACAAAAAGAAAACAAAACAAAAGAGAAGGGAAGGGAAGAGACTGAGAGAGCAGAAGAGACGAAAAGAGACGAGAAGAGACGAAAAGAGACGAGACGAGACGAGACGAGAAGAAAAGAAAAGAAAAGAAAAATCAGTAAATTGACTAGCATAATGGTTTCTGTAAGTTTAGTTTTGTATTTTGTCCCGTCTATAATCATTTTTGTTGTGGCAGTTATGTTATTGGTGTTGTGTAGGCGTAGATGTTTGTCACAACATGCCGCAGAGGTGGAAGTTCCAGCAGACCCGGGCAATTTTGTCCCCCCGGCGAACGTTCCTGATTGGGTACGTTCGCCGAGGGAGCTACTCCATCATTACTATATGGGTAGCTTGTACAGCCTTGTCCGGGAAACCGCTCGCCGGTATTTTCCCTCGAATAGGCTAGATGGCCCAATTCAACAAATTGATTTGGACATTGTGTAGATGTTTTGTGTCGTTCGTGTTTTGCTTTGCTAATTTTTGTGTTTGCTTGTTTGCTTTGTTGTACGTGTTATGCTAGTCAATTTACTTTCCTAAAAAAAACGTTCTTTTTTGTAAATAGTGTAAATATTTCTGAACAGATCGTTGTGATCAGGCAATTTTCATGTTTTTGTATTTGTTCCTGTTCTTAAATTGAAATCTTTTTCATAATTTGACACGAACCGATTTGTGAATACCTTTATTGTAAATATTTTAAACTTATTTTTGAAAATGATGTTTTTTACCAATCGAAATAAATACTAGTAAGCGAATGAAATTCGAAACGCGCGTGGCTTTTGGTTGTTTTAGTAAACATGGGAAGCAAGGCGACCGCATATGCGACCAAAGTATTTTGAAACTATGAATGGGCGCGTTGTTGTTAGGGTTAGGGGCACGTCTCGGTCGATTTTGTTGCTTAGCTTTCTAAAACCAAGGAATATTGAATCCTTTTTTGTAAACTTTCTGCACATAACAGAGCTTTGGGGCCCGAAACGTCTTGGGGAGTTTTGAGAAACGTACGCTTTCGGGCCCAAAAAGCTCTGTTATGTGCAGAAAGTTTACAAAAAAGGATTCAATATTCCTCGGTTTTAGAAAGCTAAGCAACAAAATCCAACGTTGACAAAAAAGCCACGCTGATTTTCGGGATAAAAACTTTGTCGCCATTCGGAAGAAATGGAATTTTATAAATAGCTTTCGGGCCTGGCGTGCGTTTCTCACCCGGGGGGATTTTGACCATTTTGGTGTGAAATAGGGTATGGTTTGCGCACTCTGGTCTGGAATTGGGTATGGCGTTTACAAGAAAATACTTTTTTCATCCCTTGAGAAATGCGATTTGATTAATATCAGGAATTAGAAGCCCTTCTCAAATGTTTGCGCAAACAGAAGCACTACCTGGTCTGAAATAGGGTAGGGAAAATCGCATATTTTGGTCTGAAATAGGAAAAGGGTTTTAAGAAGCGTGCCGCACACCCCCACCCAAATTTTCGGGGAGTACCCCCCCCCGGGGGGGGAGGGGTTCTCAAAACTCCACTCCACGCACTCGCCTGCTTTGTCACGCTCGATTCAACGTGTCGGTTCGCTTGCTCTTGGTTCGGAGGATATTTCATGTAGCGCATAAAAGCAACTTCACGCTTTTCAACAGCCGAAAAAAGTTGAGAACTGACCTCTTATTATCATATGGCACAAGCGAAATTACCAAAATTTAGGCCTTGCAAAATTCACAGGTTTTTTCACGGGGTATTTTTCCCGGGTGGGGGGGGGGGGGGGGGGGGGGGAGGGTACCCAACAAAGTTTTGTACGGGGATGCTCCGCCCCAAGGTCCAAACCCTTAACCTTTCATGTACCGTTTTTGACAGAAAAGGTACCCCTTTCATATACCTTTCATTAAAAATGGTACCCCTTTCATATACCTCTCATTAAAAATGGTACCCCTTTCATATACCTTTCACTGAAAATGGTACCTCTTTCGTATAGCCTTTACGTACGTCTGTTTGATATATTTTGAAAGGCGCTTTTTATAATACTTAAATGACAGTTTTCCCTTGCCTTTTTTATGCTTCAACTCGAAACTAATAAACCATTCTTATTAGTTAAGAGTACCCACCCCGGGTATTTATTTGACAAAACAAATAGTAGATGTGACACATTTCCTTCTGCCTCCTGTCTCAGTTAATTAAAGTATTCATTTTCATAAACATTACCAATCACAAACACGAACATATTAAGCAGGCAAGCAAGCAGGCGAAATTACCAAGTCCTGCATTGTGGAGGAGAAGCGTTGCGTGACAAAAAAAATTTGACGTTTGATGACAAAATCCCAAAATTAGGGTGACGATGTTGTTTACCAGCGAAGGACAGTTCATCAGATATACATGTATGCCAACAGATATGTTGCCGATAAAAGAAACTTTATGCTTTTCAAAGGTACGCAAGTATTCGCAAGTAGTTCCAAACAAAATCAATATTTCGCGTGTCGTGTGCAAGTGATGCTCGTCTATTAAAAACAGACACGCACGAATGGTGTTATTCTTCGAAAATTTACCATTACGAAAATCAAATAAGGCCGTTAATCGTGGACACATAATATGCTTTTCTAAAGATTTTTACCAGCAGGCCAGTTCTTTAACTTAAAACGACAGCGTTGACGATAACGATGATGCGATTCAACTTCGTTGCGACGATGGCGATAATCAATATTAAGTTTAAAATCCGCATTTTAGCGACCATTTTTAGCAGCTTCGCCGTAATATGAAGTTTGTTATCTTCTGCAAGCGGCACGGACGCATTTCTCGCCATTTAAGATAGCAAAGCGCTTATTTAACTGAGAAGAAAAATGAACTGAAGAACAAGCAAAGTCGCAGAGAGCAGTGAAGATCGCGAGAAAAGCCGTGAACAATCGCGAAGCGATATTTTATTGTGAATAATTCAAGAACTCGAGAAAATGTTAAGAACGAAAGCAAAAAGAAAGAAAGCTATAGAGGAATTAAAAAAAAATTCAAGTCAATCCAGTGAGTCGAACCGACTAAGCATCATCTGCTCTGCATCGCAGCGCAACGCTTAGCGCAGTGCGCCACGGAAACAATCACGAAAATATGGCGAGACTTATTAGGATAAGTACCTTTGTTATTCATATCTTTTTTCGGCTTGATGGCGGTAATCAATATTAAGTTGAAAGTCCGCATTTTAGCGGCGATTTTTAGCAGCTTCGCCGTAATATGAAGTTTGTTATCTTCTGCAAGCGGCACGGATGCATTTCTCGCCATTTAAGATAGCAAAGCGCTTTAATTAACTGAGAGGAAAAATGATTGTCGCAGAGAGCAGTGAAGATCGCGAGAAAAACCGTGAACAATCGCGAAGCGATATTTTATTGTGAATAATTCAAGAACTCGAGAAAATGTAAACAATCTCTTGTTAAGAACGAAAGCAAAAGAAAGCATAAAGAAAGAAAGCCATAGAGGAATTAAAAAAAAATTTAAAGTCAATCTAGTGAGTTGAACCGACTTATCATCATCTGCTCTGCATTGCAGCGCAACGCTTAGCCGCTGCGCCACGGAAACAATCACGAAAATATAGCGAGACTTATTAGGATAGCTACCTTTGTTATTCATATATTTTTTCGGCTTGAGCCGCTTCACTGACTTTATTCTTTGTTTCGTAAAACAAAGAACTTAATCGGTTTCTTTTGTTTCCGTTTTAAACAAAAGGAAACAGAAGACGCCGACCGCGTTTTTTGGCCTGTTTTTTCTCGAAAACAACGCCCAAAACAGCGAAAAAAAATACAGGGCAATGTTTTGCTATTGAATTGAAGGCCACATGCAAAATTTCAAGCAATTCTGAGCAAAAAAAAAATTATCCCCGAAAACGCACTCAGGACGTTATTGTCGGGAGCCCTTCAATTGATGAGGGCGAAGCCCAAATCAACTATCACGCGATAGAAATCAAGAGCAAATAATCTAATAGTATAAATAGACGTTCAAAATTTAACAACAAATAAGCTTACTCTTCACAGACACTTCGAAAATGAAAAGAAGCAGCTGCCATTAGGCTACTCACTCAACTCACTTTCTACAACAAAATAGATAGTGAGTAGCGTAGCCAATAAGAGAACAGATTCGTAATAGAACACTAGTAGATATGTTGTAGGTTAAAATTATTTTACGTTAAAAATTATTTCAAACTAAGTTAATTTTTATTTTCCTTTGTCCCAGATTTATTTACATAATCTCAGACAAAGGAAAATAAAAATTAACCTAGTTTGAAATAATTTTAACCTACAACAGATAAATACTAAAAACTGATATATGGATAAGTAAACTAAATATTATTGAGTCAATAAAAGAGATATTTCATCTTTCCACGAGCTTTGTATTGTTTTTTTTTACAGAAATTAACCTTACCTGTTCTTCTTAACCTTGGCTTCTGCCGAAGGCATATTTTCCAAACAGTTTGGGCAGTAGTAAGAATCGACCTTGGAAAACAAAGTCAACAGCAGTTTTAATTTTTAAGATTCTTCAGACAAATTGACCATTTTGTTTTGTTTTACTGAAAAACTTACCTCGTGAGAGACACACAGAGGACATCTCAACTTAATGCAGTGTCGACAGAAGTACAATCGAGCGGGTGGAGACAACGCAGAGCAAGAACAAGTCAATAAAACTCTCACACCATCGCCTTCAAAAGGCGACGCCATCTTGGATTTCTCCCCCACGTCGAGACACAATGCATTCTGGGTATTGGTAATGTGCACCACAGGCAGCCCACAGTCTTCGAACGGTGGTTTCTCGCGATCCGATCCAAGAGAACTTGCACAACAATCAATCAAACTTCACTGACTGCTAATGGCGTGCATTGAGTTGCACTCCCATATAAAAATGACAGGGGTGCTCGTCGGAAATTTCCCTAAAGCACCCAAAAGGTACCAGAATATTGTTTGATGGGCGTGGCTCAAACGAATTTTTACCCCTAGGGTACCAATTCCAAAACAACACATGTCATATTATGTCATATTTTTTTCGGCTTAATACTCTAAAAGGTACCGCGGTAATTCTAACGGTGGTCATTTTGAATTTTAGGACCCTAAGAGGTACCAATGTACAAATTTTGACCCCGAAAAGGTACGACGAGCACCCCCGTCATTTTCATAAGGGATTCCCCTCCCCCGAGGGAAGTTGCCATCCTCAACCCGAAAATCTCTTTATCATTAATTTTTCCTTGTGCACTAGTGCAGACCTTGTCAGGCACGAATTATTTTTTAGATTACTTGAGATTCAATAGGATTCATTCAATAGGATGAGATTGATTATTAAAATAATCAATCTCATTGTTGCATACTGACTTGGTTGCAAAAATAGCTTCAATTGTAGACAAAAGTAGTTGGAAAGGTTGAAAAAATGAATTGCATAAGTGCTGAATTACATCGATGCCCCCACAGAGTCGCCCCCACTCCCCCTTTCCAATGTTGGGATCTCAGCCAACAATTTCGCATTAGAAAAGTCCAGTTATAAACAACATTGTAAAAGGGGGAGAGAAGAGAAAGAATTAAATGGTAAAAACTGCCAACCTTCCCAACACTTTTGTCTTGATAAGTAAGTAAAGACTTTATTTACCGAGGGTAGCACAAAATAGTATAAAATACTAACAAACAGTTGTTAAACTAACAAAGCTGAGAAAGAACTTTTAGGATAACATTGACGTGAAGCACCAGGTGTCGCCCCCGGGGGGGGGGGGGTACTCCCTATAATGGGCTATACGGGTATGCTCCGCCCGAAAGGGGTACCTTTTTGAGGCTGGAGGTATATGAAAGGGTCGGGATTTCACGAGTTGAAGGATATGAAAGGGTAGGGATTTCACGAAGAATAGGAAAGGGTAGCGAAAACACAAGTTGAAGTATAAAAAACGTAGGGAAAACTGTGATTTAAGTATTATAAAAAGCGCCTTTCAAAATATATCAAACAGACGCACGTAAAGGCTAAATGAAAGGGGTACCATTTTCAATGGAAGGTATATGAAAGGGGTACCATTTTCAATGAAAGGTATATGAAAGGGGTACCTTTTCTTTCAAAAACGGTATATGAAAGGGTAAGGGTTTGGACCTCGGGGCGGAGCATCCCCGTACAAAATTTTGTTGAGTACCCCCCCCCCCCCCCCCCCCGGGGTGTCGCCTCACTTTTGTTTCTGCTGTTGCCGTTTCTTGTGACGTTTCGTTTCCCACTTTTTCATCACAAACTGACCCTCTCCATTCTTCGAGACTACCAACAGCATTTGAGCCATGAAGCTGTTTCCAACCGATATTCTTTCCTGCAAACCCGACATCGTCCGTTCGCAACGAAGCCGGAAGGGCAAAATAAAAACTGCAGAAACAGAACAAGTTTGCGGTGCGAGTTTACCATGTGGAAATCCCAAAGCATACTCGGAAATTTGTTTATTTATTTTGCGTCTCAGAAATGCATACAACGAACAAACAACCGTTAAAATCCCAATGGGTACTTTCGAAATCTACATTCTTTTTTGTGGCACTGTGAAACGTACATTTCGATACATTTCAAAACCTCTCATCAGTGTGTTTCAACCTCTCCCATATGGAAAATAAGATTAGCCGGTTATTTTTAGGTACCTCGTGGACATATGCTCACATGCCGTATTTCCTTGAATAATAGCCGGGGGCGATTATTAATTTTCAGTTTCACTCCAAAAGGGGGCGATTCTTCGAGGGTGGCGATAACTTCAAATACACTCCTTTTTTTTATAAGACTCTTTTTATTTATAAGAATATTGAGGCTGAACTTGGCGAAATTTTAAGAATAATTATGTTAAGAATATACCCAAGGCTGAGATTTTGTTAAAAACATTTTCTGCATGCTTATGGAAAATAAAATACAATAAAATCACATAATATTTTAAATGAGCTTTATTATGCCATTGAAAAGTATTATAGTTAATTCTTTCCTTTGTCGAACAAAACTAGCTAACAAAACTAGCTAACAAAACTAGCTAACAAAACTAGCTAACAAAACTAGCTAACAAAACTAGCTAACAAAACTAGCTAACAAAACTAGCTAACAAAACTAGCTAACAAAACTAGCTAACAAAACTAGCTAACAAAACTAGCTAACAAAACTAGCTAACAAAACTAGCTAACAAAACTAGCTAACAAAACTAGCTAACAAAACTAGCTAACAAAACTAGCTAACAAAACTAGCTAACAAAACTAGCTAACAAAACTAGCTAACAAAACGATAAAAACTACTACTAGACATATGATCGACATATCGGCAATTCGGATAAAAGGTACAAAAGATATCCATGACAGTTAGTCGTTTTAATAATATTTCAGTAGGAAGTTTGTAGACGTCCATGAATGACAATAGGCCATTTGCACGATGATGTCATTTGACTACAACTACCAGAAAGAATTCTTCAGTTTTTTGTTTTGTAGTGCAAATTAGGGCTATTGTTATTTAAACCGCAATGGGATTACAAAATTTAAATAAGAAAGGAAAAACGAAATGAATTCTGGTAGTTGTAGTCAAATGACGTCATCGTGCAAATGGCCTATTATACGCGCATGTAACACGATACAGACACGATGCAGTGCTATTTGATAGTTCAATTGCTGGTCACATCCATTTTATAACTGAAATACTATACTCTGTAATCTAAGAATGTACACAAGAATATTTTCAGCCTAAAGTCGGCAAAAAAATAAGAATATCCAACCTGGGCATGACAAATATACATTCTTATAAAAAAGGAAGAGTGATATTGCTCATTGGTAGTGCTAACGTGCTAATGTGCTAATTAGAGAGCTCCAAGAAATAAAGGAAGACACAAATACACGAACGTCACTACAGAAAAACTATACGAAACCTGTGCTTTTGTAACTTTTCTGTAATTGAAACGATTGTTTCCTATGCAAGAAATGAATTTTTAACTTGACTGGAACAATGACAAAGAAGGAGGAGGGGATAGGAGACGATTAATGAGGGCCTCCCAGGGGTTTCAGGGAACAAGGGAACATGCACCCCCACCCCCCCTGGGAGGCCTTCATCAATCGAGGGAGGCGATTATTTTCATTTCCACCAAAGGCGATTATTCGAGGGGGTGGGGGAGGGGGGGGGGGGGGCGATTAATCGAGGGACGGCTATCATTCGAGGAAATACGGTGTCCCCACTGTTGTTTTAAAAACCCTTACTATTTTTAAGTCAAACAACACGATGGCAGAAACCAGGCCTCGAACCGTTTTCATAGGTACTCTTTGGCCTGGCGCAAACGTCGAATCTAAGTCGCGTCGAATTTATTAAAAATAGGTTGGACAAAGAGTCGACTTAATTCCAGCGTGGTAGCAAACATCAAACCTGCGTCGATCCTATTTCACAAGTTGCAGAAGTTGCACTTCATTAAAACACGGAAATAAGCACGTGTCCCCGTGCTATTCACTCGATGCACGGCCAGTTACTGCTAGGACTTGCTAGCGAAATGCCGAAATACAGTGCTCGTCGGGCCTTTCTTTGGTATTTAATTGCGAAAAATAGAAAGAGACTGGACTCGCAGTATGCAACGCTTTTACCGGCTGTCCATCCCTCAACGTCCTCGTTTCCTTCAAACACTGAACAAAGGGATTCGCATCTCAAGCATTTATATTTAGTGTTCGTGAAACACGAAAAACACATTTCCATCATGTTGTGCGATGTCAGCAATGACTTTCGATAGCTCACCATTCCCGGTCGTGAAATTGTCTTTGTACAGCGCATGTTCGTCAGGGGAGGGGGGGGAATAGCGTTTGGCAGATGGGGGAGTCGGTATTTTTGTGACGTTTGCGCAGTCCATCACATTTGAATCAATTATTTTTTAATTTGCATGATTTATGAATTGAGTTCAGCGCGTGTATAGAACGGCGTTTGCTGAAACGCCGAAACACTGTCGAATTATCCGACTTAGCAAGTCAAACTTATGCTGGAGTCGAACCAATTAATTTGAGTCGAACTTAATTGCGGCAGACGTCGCACCATTCATGAGCCTATTTCAAATTTCATAGGTTCGACGAATTAAGTTCGACTAAGATTCGACGTTTGCCCCACGCCTTAGGGAGTAAGGAATAAATCGATTCTTTAGACATATATACAGGGCGAGTGTGTAGATAGTGTAGTTAAGCGTGAAACATGCTCTTACATAATATAACATAACATAACATAAAACCTTTATTTTAACACGATAAGAATTAAAGCTAAAAAGCTTGTGGGGTCGTGTATACCACTAATAAATGGTATAAATTTTAACGGCTTGGTAATGAAATAAGAAAGATGCAACGTTCATCATTTTAAAAGCGTGGGACAAAGACAATATATGAGTCCCCGACAGGAATTGAACCCACCACCTTGACTTGATATCTTTCTCGTATACTGTATATTCTACTTATATATTCTACTTATGTCACTATGTGATGTTGCAAGGCAATAAATGTAAATAGGACAATCACATGACTTTTGGAGGGCATATAGTTTATTTGTGGCCCGAGTAGCATCATTTGCGCCCGAGCGGAGCGAGGGTGCAAATGATGCTACGAGGGACATAAATAAACTTTATGCCCGACAAAAGTCATGTGATTATCATTATTATCAATACACAAGGCCAAATCGTACAAATTCATTTAATAAGAAAGAAATGTTTAACAGAAACAGGGCCGTAAATGCGTTTGCAGCCCGTCAAATTCAATATCGCCCGCCACTCACGCGTGTTTTCTCGAAGGCAGTTCCTTATTTGGCCGCGTATATTGATAATAATGTAAATGTAAATTCATTCACCCACACAATGGAAACAAAACCGAATTAATTTGCAAACTCTTTATTTGAAACGGACAATTGCCCCGAGTTGAAGCCTAGAAGTTTCGGACAGCGCTTTTGTAACCTAGCAGCCTGTATTCAAAGTTAAAAAAGCCGCCAATAATATAATCGAAATCACTGCTAACTGAGGCAAAGGACATCCAATGAACATTGTGTTTCTTCAGGCTTCTTTACCTCAGTTCAGTATAACTGTTTATGCTGATAAGTGAAAGTTTCTTCCAACATAAACTGATGTCCGGCGAAACATAATTTAACAGATTTAATTGAGGGAATTTTTTTTTGGAATTCTATGAATGTCAGTGACGTTCGTGTTGCCGGGTTAGAAAGGACACCACCGAGAGCAATTCAACACTGTTTGTATACTGATATTGCTCACAAAGTCAACGACATTTTATTACCGAATCAACAAGAAGCATGGATCACCTCCACGGCAGTCAAACAACTGAACAATTTACAGCACAAACTGAAGAAACTCAGGAGCAGGATTTAAATGAATTATGCGACCGCACAGAAGCGGTACAAAGTCAACATGGAGAGAAAATCAAAGCGCTACGGTCAAGAATTAAACGAGAGAGCAATAACAATGGAATCCGCCTAAATCGCAGCGACGACGCGTTTTTGCTTCTCTTTCTTCGAGCACGCTATTTCAGAGTGGACACATCATATGAACTTCTGTGTAATTACCATGAATTCCGTGAAAAAAATGCCTCCATTTTTCAAAACTTATCTGGCTGGCAATTACACCATGTTATCGAAGATGGTTTTCCTTGCGTTTTGCCTTACAGTAATCAAAACGGCGCGAAAATGATGGTTATTTTCGCCGGGGGGTGGGATACCGAAACTTATGGCACGGTAGACATTTTGAAGGCCTTTGTTTTGAGCATGGAACGTTTGATTGAAGACAAAGAAGTTCAAAGGAATGGAATAATTATTATCGCTGATTTTTCGGGCTGGACTGCCACGCATGCATCACAGTTGTCAATGGCATTTATCCGTCAAGTTTGCTGTATGTTCCAGGTAAGGAATTATGCGAACGGTTCTTAGTTTTCAGTTTGATCGAGAAGCGGAACAACACTAGCAATTTTTCTGCTTGAGTGGGCGGGGAATATATGTTTCTTGTTCCCTTTGTTGGACATCCATAAAAATCTGACAGGTTGATCGTCCGAAATATTAAATTAAGGTAACAGAATCCAATGACAGGTCATTTTATATTCAGAAACGCTCTCGGCGGTTCTTAGTCAGGAATATTTATTTTAACCCCTAGAAAGTTCCATGCATGATCACTTCAGTCTCCTAAAAGTTTAGCATCCGCCCAGTTTAATAATGACCTTAATTTGTTTATACACGATGGGTAGTTAAAGCTTAGTACAGCTTGTGGGGTCGTGTAAATTAATAACTTAAATAACAAGGAAAAATACAATAATACTGAGGATGCAATTTACTAACAAAACTTTTAAGTACTATAATAGTACTTAAGTACTACAATACTACAGTAGTACAATACTTTTTTAAGGTTTTTGAAAGCGCTGGGTTTTGTAGTATAAGCTTTAGCAAAGTTTTACGTTTCAATTTTATGGCTAAAAAGCTCTTAGCCTGGGTACCAGGCTTTTCTTGCGCTCATATCTCTCTCATACGGCTATAGCGGCTATATTTATGGTTAATTTCAGTTGACTATTCTTCAGAGCAACCAAGAATTGCTCTCGCTTTCTGCCCGGCAGGGAATCACATATAAAAATGACGAGGGTGCTCGTCGGAAATTTTCCAAAAACACCCTGAGAGGTGCCAGAATCGCGTTTGATAAGCGTGGTTCAAATAGATCTGGCCAGTTTTAACTCCTAAGAGATACCAAATCTAACAGTTTCTGGCATATTTTTTTCAGCTCAATGCCCTAACGGTACCGCGATAATTCTAATGGTGGTTATTTTAGATTTTAGCACCCTTAGTGGTACCAATCTACAAATTTAAATCCCTGAAATGTACGACGAGCACTCCCATCATTTTTGTATGGGAGTCCTCCCCCGGTGTTGTTAGGTTAGCCTATCACCTTAAAATTCAACAAAAACTGTAAGGTGCCAAGTAACGGCGGAATAATGGCAGAAAATACCAGCAAGCTAAGCTGCTTGAGCTTTTCTACAAATGAAATGCCCATGAACCTTTAGTAATTAAACACGGAGGGGTGAAGGGGTGTGCAATTTGTAATTTTCGTACTCGAGGGTACTTCTGAGATAGTGAGGCGATTAAATAATAACAAGATGTTTTGCCATTTCACTGTTTAGGATCATTACCCAGCAAGATTTCTTGGTTTCCACTTTGTGAACGAGCCTTGGTATGTAAGAGCTGTTCTGTCTTTACTGAAGCCATTCATAAACGAAAAGATCTGGAAACGGGTGAGTAACTGAGTTGTGGTGGATAGTGCGTAAGTGCGTGTCAGGATGTAATGAACCAATCAGAATAAAAGCTTGGACACGCAACCCATGCAAAGCGCGGGAAAATATGCGACACATGAAAAACGAGTGTTAAGTGGCTAGTACACAATGTATACAAAAAAGTAATCAAGGCCGATATTACGTAGAATATTTAACGCGGGAATTTGAGCTCATCTGAGGTCATCACCACGTGCAATTTGGTAGACAGTTGGCGTTCGCGCTGGTTTTTTCATCTTTTTGTTGCTACACCGTGCTGACGAGACCCAACCAGGTTAAAACAGCTGTCCACGGTTGCATTTTGGCTTTCAGTTTGGACTCTATCATGTTGTTGTCGCGTTAAATGTTCTACGAAGAATCAGCCTTGCTTAATTTATTTGTATTCTAATCAGTTTTTGGCCGACTAGATCTTCTCCAGATCCTACGTACACAAGCAGCAGTTTCGTTCGCGGTCCTTTGCTTGTTATTTACACAATGTATAACTTCTTTTTAACGTTTACCAGGGCTCAGCATCAGTATCAAATCAAACATAGAAAGACTTACCACAGTCAATCGACCCCAAACCCCTTAACCTTGTGAAATTTTTCTGTAGTTCATTCAAACAATATTTTTAGATACCAGCTTCAGGCTCGGAAGTTGGGGGAGGGAGTGGGGGATGAATGAGCTACACTCCCCCCCCCCCCCCCCCTCCCCCAACCCAGAGCCCGAACCGAGAGCTTGCTCGCAGGCTATAGATGTCAGAGCGTATAGTAAATTTTAAAAAAGTTGCCGGAAAGAATATTGTTCTGTTTCAGTTATACGATACTCTTTAATTGGCTCCGGCTTGCATAACGGTATTCTGAAAGACTGATATAATGATATCGAATCCACTCTTTGATCTTTTCTTTCTATTTGGTTTTTGTAGATTCACCTACACGGAAATAATATGGCGACTCTTCACGATCATTGCCATCAGGACATTCTGCCAGCAGAGTTTGGAGGAAATAAACCCGCGGTAAACCGTGAATACTGGGCGCGAGTATTGCTTGATTCTGATAGGACACACGGAGGTCACGTGTATGGAGAGAACCCGTTTAAATCCGCACTCCATCCAAATGAAGATGACTGGGAAACACAAGATATTCCTCACCTGATAAGGACGTAATGATCAAACTAGAAATTGAGTCTAACCTACAATGGTCGACTGAAGTCCCCCCCTCCCCTCAGGAAACAAATTTCTGGAAACAATTTCTAAAATCTCTTGTATATATTTTGGGGCATAAGGTGATATGCATTAGAAGAAGCATGTCGTAGTTTGCAATAACGCAGATCACAACCTGTAATATATCGCAAGCTGTCGCAAATTCATAATACAGATTGTTTTGAGCAGGGGAAAGGAGTTTTTTTCGTGACTGAAGAAAGGTGCAAAAGATTTAAGATACCTTGTCTATTCAGTATTACATTAATTTTGTAAATTTTTACATAGTTTTAAAGTAGTCTTTAACTGCAAGATGTTTGTAATAAATGCTTTATATCTGTCGTTGCCTAAGTTCCCAAGCCTGGTTACATTGGGGTCACTTCATTACAACGAATTGACCACGGTGGCCTGAAAAAAAGCCGCATGAGGACTAATATCCACCCTAACAGTAGTTTTCCTCTTGAAGGAGAGTGCGAAGTGCGAGGAATGGGCCTGAAAATAGATTGCGACGCAGGAGTGAGGCTGCAAAGGGAACGATTTCGAAGGGGTGGTAGAACGGACAAGGGAGGGTGCTTGGAACACAAGCTTTCGGAGATTGAAAAAAGACCATAATACTCATTAACGTGCAGGTTTAGCGTCACATTAACGTAAAACAGTCAATCATTTTTATCTCCTTTGGTCTCGTTGCACAGTGGAATTTAGAACACATTGGTTGTTTACCATTTACACGGGAAAACCGGTTGGTCCACGGTTTGTGTAAATGGTAAGCAGAACTCCAGAAAGGGAAATTCCGTTTGAGATTGGCGTGTACCATTTACCATTTGACACCAGAAACAAGCTGAGTAACCACGCTTACGCATCAAAACTGGCGCAGGGCCTGGAACTGGTGGATAAAAGCAAATGGTACACACATTTTCGTTCGGAAATTCCGGTTGGGGATTTTGGACTACCTTTTAAGAAATCCCGTTTTCCCGTGGAAATTTCCGTTCGGGAAGAAAAAAATAGTCTTCCCATTTACATTCCATCCGAAATTTCCGGATTTTTTGGGTAAATGGTAAACAACCATTGAGTATCGAAAGTAAAGGCCTGGTCGCACTACAGTCAAAAACAAAAATCTGCCCGTGCAAAAATCGCGGAAAACAAAAGAAACCGCTCCGGTGGGACACGCTTTTTGTGGAATGTTTTTGTTTTTATGTCATTTTGCACGGGCTAATTTTTGTTTTTGACTGTAGTGCGACCAGGCCCTAATTCCGCGATTGCTTTGGTTTTCCGTGCTACGCTTCGTGATTGGCTAAAACGTTCACGTTCTCAACCAATCAGAAGTAAAACAAAACCAATCGTGACTTGCCTGCGCGCGTTTTCCCGCGCTTGGCGCAGGCTATACATCAATTTGCTTTGAGTTCTGACTGATTCATTGAATTTGTTTTAATTGGCCTGCTTCATTACTTTGGTTTTGGTTTCACTATACTCAAGTGAAAACCGCTCTACCTCAAAACACAACAAAAAAACATCGCACCGCTACTTAATATGTCCGTAAATGCACTAATTATGTAAATTATGGTGTTGAGAAGTTGATGCATGGCACGCGTAGCCCGTGCAGCTCGTGCCAAGAATATTAAACAAACACAATTTGGTCAAAATTTCCGGGTGTCAGTAAAACGCGGGGTCGGGGACGGGGTCGGGGTCGGGGTCGGGGTCGGGGTGGGATTAGGTCTAGGATTAGGTATAGTGTTAGGATTAGGTAAAGGGATTATATTTAATCCCATACTTAATCCTAGACCTAATCCCACCCCGACCCCGGCACCGACCCCGCGTTTTACTGACACCCAAAATTTCCCTAGTGAGACCAGGCCCAAACAACACATAGATTAGAAAGTGTTGACTTTCAGAGCAACTAGGCGGACACAGTTTATTATTTTAAAGAATTACTTTATTGAACAATGCACACGTCATAAAAATGAAGAATATAAAGCAAGCCTAATTCTTTTACATCACAGGACGTTTTCCCCTGAAAAAGAATGAAAGAGAATGTTAAAATAATAGCTAATAATGTAACGAGAAAAAAAAAAACTTTAAGCCCGATTAAAATTGTCATGTTTGTTGGTCGAGTATTTGCAATAAACTGAGTTAAAAAGTTAGTCTATAATTTGTGTCTTTTTCATTAGTCTTCAACAGAGTTAGATACGACTTGTGTCCCGTCCATCGCTTTGGTTCGCTCTTGCTTTAATTTTCGTCCAAAAAGCGTGCCAGAGCACACTGACGAACGAAAGGTACAGTCTAAGAACTACAAACATGACTGCAAAAAGGACAAATGGGTGGTTTACAACCCTTCCCTCAGGATTTAAAAAACAAAAGCGCAGCGGCCATGATGGTGTAAGGAACAAAAGAAAGTAAAAGAAGCTAATGAGAAACAACAGCATGACGTCAGATGAAAACGTCCAATACTGAACGTTACAAGGGAGGGGTAGGTCGGTACAAAAAGGAATCGTCACCAGCTTACCTGCGGGCTGCGATGTTGCTGAGGAGACTGTTGCCACCAAGGAATGTCAATCCACCAATCACAGCCAAGATTTTCAGAGTGGTGAACATGTTCTGTTAGAGATAAAAACAACATAATGAACATGTTACCACAGAAACAGGCATGATTAAGAATTAAAGGTTTGTTGTTTTGAAGAAAGAATTTAACAAGTTAACAAACATACCAGGCTGACAAAGAAACCGTAGTATAGCACAAATATAGCTGAAAACGAAAAGAAATACATTTTAGAACCAACATGTACAGCATAATAAAAAACACCACTGGAAAGTAACGCGGACGGTCAAACAGGTTTCATTTGAATGGTCGCATTGAAATATTTCATTCACACACAATGAAACGTTAGAATCACCTTAAACACCAAAACAAATCAAAGGGCTATAAGAGCCATCTCGAGAATACGAAAGGTTAAGTCCACAGATTGGTTTTAATTTTCCATACTGAGTTTGAAGTCAAAGAATCGAATAGTAAAACAGATTTAAAACGTCCAAAACATCTTAGCGTGACATAAATATCCATTGCGTGAAACCAGACTGTCAAGACAACTGAATGACATAATACACTCTGAGTGGTTATTAATCAAGTAGAAATTTGCATAATTGTCCCCGTATACTTTATCTCGTTCAACGGTTCACGTATTCCAAGATAACAACAGCACAGAAAAGTGTTGCTCTGTACCTTTTATTTGAATGGTCACCTTGCAGAAGTTTATTCACATCACGGAAAGTTATAATCACGTTGAAATGCATAATCACTCACCTCCCAATCCAAGATGGAAGATAATTCCACCAAGAGAAAACTGGAAATTTGATAGATTGGCTCCCAGCTTGATCCACTGTAAGTAAAACACAAGTTAAATATCTCGTTACATCTCTAGTAGAGTCTCAAACTCGCCTGAAAATGGCCAAAAATGGATGTTCAGTATCCAAAACAAGTGTCATATTGTGTATTTTCCAGCGAATGTCACCCTTAAAGGGTCTTTACTATGTGTTCTGATTGGATCATTATGCCTTCTGTAGCTGTAGCAATTTGATGTGGAATTACTTAAGTTAAAGATATCTCTATCAACTAAAATGTCATCTTATATTTAGTCAAGAAATCTCACTGATTTGAGAGAAGTCTCGGTGGAGATAAGATGGTCTATGTTGCATCCTCGGATATCATTAGCTCAACTGAGGTAAACCTCACAAACTAACAACAAGAAAAACAGATGGATGCAAATGATTATTGCCTTTTCCATGTTTGCCAAACATGACATCATGTTATGTTTTTCCATGCTGGCTGTAGAATTTTATTGCATTGATTACAGCCATGGCGTAAAACCAAAACACTCTGGCCAATCACAACAGATGCAGACAATCCAATGAACCAATTAGAACTCTCAAAGCAAAAACATGTAGCCGGTGCCAAGTGCAAGAAAAAAAAACAGGAGAAAGACACAACTGGATTTGTTTTTAGTTATGATTGTTTTAAAAAATGGCGTGAGATTTTTTAGTCAATCACAAAGTGTAGCAATGCAAAACCAAAGGAAACATTAACCCTTTCACTCTCAGAGTTTGCCCGTAAATGGGGAGGGGGGAGGGGGGAGGGGGGGGGGGGGGGGGGCACGCAAAAGGAGAGAGGAGAAGGGAAGGAATGCCTGCTATAATAACTGGGCTATTTGCATTACTCCTACCGATTTCCTGGGAATCGAATTATGTCAACTGTCAATATGTTCACCAATCAGAAACTGACTCAAGCTTTTACACATGGCTGACTCCACATGGGAATTTACTATGTTTACCACCCAGCACGAATTAGCCTATTGGAATTTTGCGGCTGCCAACGTCCGCAGAATGAACAAAATGGGGGTCTTTATTGCAGGCATCCTTCCCCCTCTCCCCAGATCTCCTCTTCCTGACACCTGTTACGCATCAATATTATGGAGACATGTAGTGTAGTTCTAAGTTTTGAGTCTGTTGATGAAATCCTATGGTGTGCCATTCAAATAAAACCTTTTCGGCAGTACTTTTGCATGGTACCATTTGTTCTAACTTTTGAGTCTGTTGGTGAAATCCTATGATGTGACCATTCAAATGAAACCTCTTCAGCAGTACTTTTGCATGGTACCATTTGTTCTAACTTTTGAGTCTGTTGGTGAAATCCTATGGTGTGACCATTCAAATGAAACCTCTTCAGCAGTACTTTTGCATGGTACCATTTGTTTTTCAATATTTTGGGATTTTTCTTGAATTTTGATGTTTTTCATTCTTGGGTGTTAAAGGGTTAATATTACTTTTGACACTCAATTGAAAACTGCTCTTAAAACCAAATTAACTTACCACTATAAGCATAATAACAAGTGGAATGAAGATGAGAACAGTGAAGGTTGTGGACACAGTCTTGGGAGGCCGCTTCTCTGGCACACGGAACATATGCTGAATAAAGTAACAAACAACTACGAGTTAGAGAAAGAAATATGGTAAATGTTAAGCTCTGCAATGAAATAAGAAAATGCAGTGTTTAGCATTTCATGAGTGCAGTACAACAAAAAATCTGGGACCAGACAGGAATCAAACACATGTTCATCTGTGTTGTTTGAATGTTAAGTATATCATGAATAGTGTGACCTAAAAAGTGCATGACCTGCCTCTTTAATAAAATGTTGCAGTGAAAAAAGGTATATAATTACCTCAATTTCAGGCCTGGCATTGTACGTGGTTTCCTTGTCTTTGCTTGGTTTGGCTGGGTCTTCAGCAAAGGTTAATGAAAGTACACCCTATATAAGTGACAAAGATTTTACTACATGAGGCTTGTTCAATCAATCAATCAATCAATCAATCAATTAATTAATCAGTCAGTCAGTAAGTAAGTCAGTCAGTCAGTGATCTGTTAGTAAGTCAAGTTCATCAGTCAGTCAGTCAGTCAGTAAATCAATCAATCAATCAGTCAGTTAGTCAGTCAAACAGTCAGTCAATCCTTCAGTTAGTACTCAATCAGTCAGTCAATCAATCAGTCAACCACTAAAAAATCAGGAAGAAAGACACTCACCACATTCCACTCAAAAGGATTCTGAATCACAGCATCACCAATGATAAGGTCCTTGAAACAACAACAACAACACATGAGATAGTTATTCCTGGAGGCAAACAATATTTTTTTACTAATCTGAATAAGTTCTTTGTATACTTGATTTTTGCTAGTGAAAGTGGAATGTCCTAGTACTAAGGACAACTAAAATGTCATCTTATATTTAGTCAAGAAATCTCACTGATTTGAGAGAAGTCTCGGTGGAGATAAGATGATCTATGTTGCATCCTCTGATATCATTAGCTCAACTGAGGTAAACCTCACAAACTAACGACAAGAAAAACAGATGGATGCAAATGATTATATATTTTTTTCATGCTTGTCAAAGATGACAGGTTTTTCCGCATTGACTGCACAATTTTATTCCATTATTTGTGACCATAGTGATTGGAGTAAGGATTAATTTTTATTACTTTCTAGTAATAGTCAGTGATTAGTCAGTGATTTAATCTTACCTAATTATATTTCTAAACAATCTATCTCAGGATACTCATTTTATTATTATTACTTTTAATTTTTAAATTATGTCTTGTGTGATGGCCAATTTTTTCAAGTTTATCGCTTGTGTCTTAGAAAATTCGCTAAAACTCCGATTATGGTTTATTTTCTTTGCTAAAATTCACTTGATATCTTCCTGTTAGTGTTCTTTAAGCATTTCATGTACGACAAAGATACTTAGTTTTAATTTGGGACGGTTTTGACCCAAAAACCTCAAAATCACCATGACATAGCTCCTTTAAGGCTGGTTTTCACGGGTGATGGAGTCGGTGTCATAGACAGAGTTGTAAGAGCGCTTCCCACCTTGTGAAAATCAAAAAACACAGTCGTAAGCAGAGTCATATGCTCGACAGAATCAGAGTCGGAAGAATCAGAACAGTTCGATTTTCTTCCGATTCCGCTTATGACTCCGTAATCTTCTTCCGATTCCGTCGGTTTGATTTTCACTAGATCATAACGCTCTGCGCTTCTGATTACAACTTCAACTCCGACTCCGTCGTAAGTGTAAACCGCCCAGCCTTTAGGGTTCAAGTTCCTGTGAAGTAAACACTCACCATCTTGTATTTACCAGAAAGGGAAGCAAAAGAGTCCTTAGCTGTAGCGCCAACATCCTGACACAAATAAACAAATTTCATCAACAGGACAAATAAAAGAGCACTGAGGCACTATCACTAGACTTTATTTTGACAGGAAAAGTTTACACAAATGCTGGAGAAAGTGAAAATTTTTCAATAGAAATGGCAATTGGTAGGAAGAGCAAATTTGTCTTCAATTTTGCCAGTCAAATTAACTGGGTTTCTTGGATGTATTTCTGGCCTAATTCAGGAGATCACTCTCATTTGAGCAAGCTTTGGAAGATTTCTTCATTCTGCAGCAGTTTGTCATCAAAAATATACTTTGACATAAAAAGTGATGACATGGTACAAGGGCTGTGGCTGCTTGCAGATGGTTTACAGGTAGGTGTCATTGGCTTAACATGTTAGTGTGGGTGGATGTATACAAAATAATAATGCTAGTATAGACAAACATATTCGAACACACTTTATCAAAATGAAAAGAGAGACTAGGAAATGTTAAGTGATCCAGAGTTCTCACTCACCAGATCAAACTTGAACACTTTGCTTGGCTCAGGTTCAGCCACAAAGAAGATTTCCTGTTTGGTTTTCTCGTTAGTGAGTCTGATGAAAGCCTGATGAGGAGTGAACAGGTCTCCTGAGGAGACGCTCTTCAGTGAGAACTTCATCACAACTTTCTGATGGTAGTCAGCTTCTAATACAGTAGTAATGGCAGCAGGGTATTTCACACTGAAACAAAATGATTTTTGAGTGGATTACATTAGCAGGGTGTTGAGCAGTATGGAGGGAAAGGAAAATGGTTAAATAAGAAAATTTTGTTTCCAAACAAAGGCAAAATTTTTATGTCCTAGATTAGGAGAGATGTGATTTGATACAGGTTGACTAGGGGCATTCTCATTCAGAAACTTTTGCAGTTTTAGACTTGTGGAAATGCCTTTTCTCGTCGCATTTTAAAGCAGAAAATAGCACTTTTCCGTTGCCTGAAAACACTATGTTTTAGCTTACTGAAACAACATTTTAAGCCCTCAATCAATAATAGGAAAAGGAAAATTTGGAAGGCCTCAGAAAAATAGGCAAAAATAGGACCTTGACAGTCTGAAAGCCAGATTGGCTCATCGGCGCCATGACATAGTCTCAGATTCTGTAGAACGAACAAACCCTACCCCCTCCCTAGATGGGATGCTGCTTTATTGTAAGGATGCACTTGGGTGGTGAGAGACAAATGGTGCAAAACTAAAGTTCATGAATGTGCAATAAAGTGCCATTGGACAGCGATGGAAATGGCACTATATAAATAAAGTAATAAAGTATTATTATTATTATTATTTATTATTATTATTACCTGACAGTCTTGGATTTGATGTTTTGCTCTTTGTCAACAACAGATAATTCAACATCTTCAACATTCACCTTAGTTACGACTTTAACTTTGACCTGCCAAGAGATGAACAACAGGTAGTGATTACACAGACCGCACAAACTTGAATTTGTATTAGACAACCTATTGTAGCAGGCTCCCTAACAGAGCAGGCACCTTTGCCAAGCTAAAGGGACCAATGGAGAACTTTCGTCTTAGCATGCCCCCCCCCCCCCCCCCCCCCCCCCCCCCCCCCCCCCCCCCCCCCCCCCCCCCCCACATGTTAGCCAGAGGAAAGTGGTAATCTAGGCATGGTAGCAAAGCACCAGGAACCCTTCTCCCTAAGGGAGCCCCTTGTAGAGCCATTCCACGCAATTATAAGTAATACAATTTAGTATGGATTACCTGCCCAGAAGTGGTTCCAATAAGACGCTTGTCTTCTTTATGAGGTTTGACACTGAAATTTAATAGACAGAAGTTCAACCGGTTTGAATACTTGAAGGGCTGAGGACATAAGGGCCTTATGTCAAATTCACTAACATATATCATGTTTTTCATCCAAGAAAGCACTTTCTTGCTGACGTAATGACTGCTTCATGTAAGTTAAGTAGAAGAGAGGGATCAGGCTAAACGATGACTCACCTGACATTGATGGTGTACACTCCAGGTCCAGGCTTGGAAGTCATGAAATTCAACTCATAACTAAACACAAACAAAATGGAACTGTTATTTATTATTATTATTATTATTATTAAAACTTTATAGAGGTTTTGCACGGCAGCCATGTTGCATGGCAGGAACAATAGATTCTTTTCCCTTTGGGAAAGAATGTTCTTTCTAATGCAAAACATTTTCATTGTTCCTGTCATGCAACATGGCTGCCATGCAAAACCTCTATTTCAACATGGAAATCCTGATATATAAAATACAAATTGTTCTACCTTCCAATGTAATCCCCACCACATTCAAAACTTCTTTTTTCCCACCCCACCCTGTGTGCACTTATTGTCATTTTATTAATTATTACTACACATATTTCTTAACCTAAGGATGCGGTTGTCAATTAGGACTTTGTCCTGTTACCGTCTCCTGTCACATGTTTATGCTATGTAGCTTTTCTATGTAATGTTATTTGTCTATTATTTCGTTTCAGTGACAAACTCAATAAACAAAAACAACAAGTAAGACTAAACTATTGACAGCAACCTTTCAACATGAAGGACATCTCTGGGTTAATAGGAAGATACACAGTTACATGTATGACATCATGTCACATTTCATAGATTTATCGTTATATCTTTACCTTTTAATAACTTTTTTTAAAATCTTTACATTTATTTAGCATTTTATTTGAGATTCTTACTGTTTACATGTATGTTTAAAAGCATAAATTACTAGTTTTTAAATATAAAAATGTATGTAAAAAAATCTGTTTGGTGTATTTTATGTTTTAGAATTCTTCAATTTATACAAGACATTGTAGTCTCAAGGTTGTTATTTTAATATGATTGTTTACAGTTTATTTAAGGAAACAATATTATCATTTGTAAAGAATAATCCATGGGGAACTGGCAAAGAAGTTTAGATGTACATGTAACTTGTAACATTTATAATAATTAATCTTCTGACTCTGTTAAAAGATTAAACACTACATGTACATTGTACATTACCTATGCGCTGCATACATGCCACGCCCAAGATCGGTCTCAATGACAATGAAGTCGCTACAGTGAAATATTTTAGGGGGTTATAATTAAAATTTGATGTTTTAAAATTTTTAAAAAATAATTATTATGACAAGCAAGTATTACAGAAAATTGAGTTTTATTTGTTACAACAAGAAGGGTCTGTCATGCTTTACATTTAAAAAAATGCATGGCTATTTTATAGTTTAAAGACACCTTGTCAGAGTAAACTGAAGTTTACAAACATGTTCGCAACTACAAGTTGAAGCATACGAGCATGGCAAAAACAGTTTCTGAAAATAGAACATGCCAATATGCTAACATGAGTTTGTAAACTTAAGCTTGCCATACAAAGGTTTCTCAACATAATTTTAGTGTTTGTCTAAGTGATCCATACGCTTGACACGTCAATGTCAGTGTGTACACAGTAAAACACTTACTCTTCAGATCCAGCAGTGAAAACTTTGTTGCTCAGAACTGTTGTTCCCTCGGTGTCCTCAGCAGATGTGGCCGTCACCGTCATTTTACCAAAAGCTTTGTCCAACACATTAGTTACACGGACCTGATAATGAAAAAAGGCAAGTTAGACCTACAAAAACAGGATTGACCCTTACAACATCCTAGAATTTTAGCTACCAATTGGCTTGTTAATAGCTAAGAAGGATTGCCTAAACTATAAATTATAAAAAATATTTAAGAACAATGACATTAAATGTCATTGCTTAACCCTTTAACTCCTAAAAGTGCCAAAGATCAAACTTCAAAAAAAATTCCAATTTTATTCTTGTAAAATATTGAAAAACAAATGGTACCACACAAAAGTGCTGCAGAAGAGGTTTCACCATAGAAGTTTAATCCACATACTCAAAAGTTAGAACAAATGGTACCATGCAAAAGTACTGCTGAAGAGGTTTCATTTGAATGGTCACAACATAAGATTTTCGTCCACAGACTCAAAAGTTAGAACTACACTACATGTCTCCATAATTGACTCTGGGAGTGAAAGGATTAATTTCTACCTACTTAAAAAACTAACTATTTACAAACCTTAACCATCTTTTGGTCATCAGAAACAACCGGAGAGCCATACAGCTGAACTGCGACTGGAACATGGAACTGGCACAAGAAAACAAAAAGTAATACATTATACATGCCACTTTATAATGGTCAAATCTCCCATACAGAACTTGTACAGAACTTGGCCAAAATGGGTGTAAACGGGCTAAAACAAATTATGGGTTTCATTTGAGGCTGAACATATTGTTAGGCATGGAAGGTCTAGTCAGTTTGACGTATAAAATTAAAATGGTATGGAAAGTTCAGCAACAGAAGTCTGGATGAAACATCTCAAAATCTGCTACTAGTCAGAACCCACTATATATGGCAGATCAATAAGCCAGCTGAAACTCAACTAAACCCTTTAAGCTCTAAGAGCGATCAGAATCAAATTTCTCCTTGTAATATCAATGCCTTGTCAATCAAAAAGGTCATGAGAATTAAGGACATGATCACACAAGATGAGTTCTCTTGATATATAACCAATTTCTCCCCACTACTTCTATAGGAAATGTATAGGGACAAGAAATGAGAATTTAAATTTTGATATTAGGGCTTAAAGGGTTAAGTCACTGACTAGAAGAATTTACAGTAACTCAAATACACTCACTGGATTATTGCCAAGTTTGTCGAGGGCAAATAGCAGAGCCCCAATGTCCCTAACAGATTGAACATGTTTTCTTGTCAGCAAATAGTTTGCGAACTTGATCACTTGTTCCTGAAAGGTAAACAGCAACAGAAATGAAAAACAAGAACTCAAAGCAAAATTTGCACTTGTGCCGAAACTAGGAAACATGTAAACCAAAGACAGTTCATTGAATATTGGTCGACACTCTCTCTCCCTCTCTATGATCCCCATCAGGTCTGATGATATGAGACTCTTTCGCGTCTTTTCAAATGACATTTATCAGCTCGAAAGGCAAGTTAATCCTCAGAAAACACTTTGTCCGGTTTTGTCCGCTTCCTGTTTGCCGCATGGTCAGAGATAAGGTTATACCATGAAGAATTGAAGTTTTTTTGATACAATTCTTCCAGCGCTTCTTTGGCCTACCTCTAGACCTTTGCTTCCTTGGGCCAGTTCTCTAGATTTTATTGCTGAGTCATCAATTTATCGCAGAGAAAATGCTTTGTTCGCAGCAAATAAAGGCCACATACCTCAGTAATTGCTGGTGCTTTGCCCAGGAATTCCGACAATGAATAAATAGCATAGACCACTTTTGAAGTTGCAAAAAGTCCACCTTCAAACTGCAAAGAAATTGAAAAGAAAGTGAGCACACTGCAAAATCTGCTTAACATTTAAATCTCTGTGGACAAAAGTATAGTCCTGGGAACCAAACCTATCAGAGGAAAAGAAACCTGTTTTAGCTATCAAAAGTTTGTGTTATCAAGGATTAAATTCTGTAATGAAGTGAAGCAGACAATACCTTATTTGGTCTGAGTTAGGAAGTTATTCAAGTTATTGAGTAATGAAGATTATAATGCATTTTGATGAAACCTGTGCCTTAAAAACTGGTAATTGTTAACAACCACACAAACATAAAACAAATGTTACCTGTAAATATTTGTTATCGACTTCATCAGCCTGGGCCACAGTGTCCTACAAAATAAAAAAAGTTAAACTTGCAGACAGTGCAGTGACCTTCGTTTTATTTGTGCCGTACTTTGTGAGCTACAAACTTTCGTTTCAGATCTTGCATCTGAGTCAATCACACATACACATGCGCCCTAGTTAACATGATCACTACCATATAGCAGAGATGCCAACCTCTGGAGATTAAAAATAGGGAGTTTTTTCTGGGGGTGAAATTTCCTCACAGCGACGTCACCAGCATCAAGGGGGGTACGGAAATTTTTTTTTGCTTTACACTAAGGTACCATTTTCTACAATTCTCAAACCCGGAAAGCATTTGTGAAGTAAAGATATGATCTTTTTTTGGGATTTTGGGAAAATTTGGGTTAAAATCTTAGCCTATTGTAGAGAAAAGATCCAAAGTCGCTTTTATCCTGGAAATTTGGTGACCGGTACAGGAGACCGGGAGATTCGTTCCGTATCCGGGAGACTCCCGGATAATCCGGGAGAGTTGGCATAAGTGATATAGAGTGTTTCAGTGAGCCTATTGTTTAGTGCTGTGACATCATTTTCTCGCTGTTTTTGTCACTTGAGTTTCTACTTGTCAGTTTTTATGTTTTCTCGCCTAGAAACAGCTCAAAAAAGAAAAAAAACTGACCCCAAAAAATACCAGCCATATCGCACAACTTTTTGTTGAATAATCTCTATTTATTACCTCAATCAATTCAGTGATAAAAGAAACATCAGTATCCTTTGGTAACCTTGTTGCAATGAGCATAGCATATGCCGCCCTGATAACATCAAGAGAAGCAAATTATTAATATAAACTTCAGTGAAATACAAGGATTTCTCCCTCGATGTGAAAATCATATCTTGGCACATGTGAAGATATTAATTTTATCTTTACTGTGAAGAGTGACCATGTTGGCTTAAAATTGAATTAGGTTTAAACTTGAACGGGATGTAATAGATTTAACTCTCACCCCAAGATGCTGTCCTCATCAGAGTTAATGGCTGCCTTCACTGCTTTAATCACCTCACCAGAATCGACTGAACACAAGAAAGATACACAGTCAGTGAAAATGAATATTATTTACTATGGTACAATGCAGGCTTCTTTTTACATGTATCTGTTGTGGTTGAAAGTTTTAGTTGGTTTAAAAATTTTCAAACCAGTTTCATTTTTATTTTGCTTGGTCTCAGATTCACTATTATAATCTAGAACAAACCAAAGAAAACTTTGAACCACAACATATTTTAACCTGTGCAAGTCAGGTTAAAATGATTTCTAAAATACAAAATTAAGGCTAAAAACACAATTTAAGTTTGTCAGTAAGGTAAGTCTTCACAAGCCTAATGGCTCACAACTGCCGGAGCTTAACCCGGTTTCTGTAGCATGAAGCAACTGAGAGTATTCCTTACCCACCCCCCCTCCCCTGGATGGCATGCTGGTCCATCGCAAAGTCACCTCCCAGCATTATGTCGCCGGTACCCATTTATACACCTGGGTGGAGAGAGACAACATGGAGCAAAGTTTCTTGTCTAAGAAAACAACACAACGGAAGAGACCAGGCTTGAACCACCAACCTTCAGGTTGAAAGTCTGACACGCTAACCACCGCACATCCAAAATTTTGTATGTGAAAAAAGTAAAAAAATGTCAACTTTTGAAAAAGGAAAGTAATTCTCCCAGCCCTTTAAATAATGTATTAAAAATGTTTTAAAGCAATACCGTAAAATTCCGAAAATAGGCCCCGGGGCTTATATTTTTCAACGCACCTTTTTGAGGGGCTTATATTCGGTAGGGGCTTATATCAAAGGGGCTTATTATAGGAGGGAAATTTGCGTTTAGAAATCAGCTGGGCTTTTATTGGAGGGGAATTTGTGTCTGCAATTTTTCAATGTGCAAAATGATAATATTGGGGTGTTAACTAGAAATTTGTGACAACTTACGGTATGGTAATCAATATGGTAAATATGGTGAAAAGCGAGGAGCACCAGAGGGAGTTTGGTTTAAGGGCGGTGGGATCGAACTTCCTTGCAAATGCTTTGTCTATGGACCGAAGGAATTCAAGGCGAGAGTGAGGAGTGAACTACGTAAAGGACAATAAACTTTGACACTTCTTCCACAGTGGTTCAGCGTACGATTTTACTTTGGTTTATTTTGTATTTGGGGGCAATTCCCAAATATAAGCCCCCGGGGGCTTATGTTCAGAGGGGCTTATTATAGGAGGCTTTTTTGCGTTAAGAATCTGAAGGGCTTATATTCGGAGGGGCTTATACACGGAGGGGCTTATTTTCGGAATTTTACGGTATCTTCCATTAGTGGTGACCATTCCTGATATCAATAATATTGTAATAATAACAGACAATTAATTTTTCTTACCTTTAATTCCTAAAAAATTCTGTGCCTGTACAGCATAAAACAGTGTTGGCATGTCTGTCCCTTCTTTAATTGCCCGTGACAAAGTGGTCTTGCCTTCATCGCTGATGGTGAACTACAAAAACAAGTTTATGAAATAAACTCTTTATATCAAAGACAAACTTATACAGGTTGATAAAATGTACATGGCCAACACAGACTTTGCTAAACAAGAATGCATAACAGATTGGTTGGCAGAAAAATAGCACTTCTGCCATCATCAAGAATAAATATCGATACTGGATTTGAAATGAAATACCTTACAATTTCCAAGAGAATTAGTAATAGCTGATGCCATGAATAGTGACTTCACATTGCCACTGTCAACATTGTCCTTGGCAAATTTGCAGACATCCTGTTTGAAAATATTAAGAAAAGAAAACAGTCAATGTTAGAAACAACAGCTTTGGATGACCTTGTAGCATGCGATTGCCTCTGCTTACTCTGGACCTTGTTGTTTAAAGCACAATAACACTAATTCTGGATCGCGGTAAGGTTATTGGAAAGTTGCTCTTTAGAAATCAAAACAATGTCATCTCATATTTAGTCAAGAAATCTCACTGAATTTAGAGAAGTCTCGGTGGAGATAAGATATTCTATGTTGCATCTTCTGATGTCATTAGCTCAATTGAGGTGAAACCTTGTGAACTTATGACAAATTCAAACAGATTGATGCAAATATTTAAGTGCACAACAAACTTTAAATGTGAAGAACGAAGCAATGGTTCTTATTTGAATAGTGGATGAATTTGAATGTGGGATACACAGTATGATCGTTTATGAATGGTGGTTACAAAATCCCAATGTACAGTAGTGTACAGACACATATTTAGACGCATCAGAAAAAACGCATATACGCGTAAAACATGCATTGGGTCTGCATCTCCAATGTTTGCTTAATTCTGACCATGCAGCACTGTATATTCAAATGCCAGGCCCTCCAATCATATGACACAGACAATCCAATGAACCAAAATACATGTAGCCAGTGCCAATAGTGCAGAAAAACATGTGTGAACAAGTCACAATAAAGGGGTGCATGGAATAAGGTCCTAAGTGACATTTGATGTAACATCAAATTCTCCCTGTGTTTCACACGGGAATACAAGGTAATTTAGAATGAGAATCTAGCAGTTTTTCAGAAGTCACCTAGGGCTTTTTAGCAGGCACCCCTTCATTATTGGTTTTGGTTTTACTTCTGATTGGTTGAAAAAGTGGCACAAGATTTCTTAGCCAATCATAAGTTGAACCAATGCAAAGCCAACGCACTCACAAAATTACTTTGGACCTTTAATTCAAAACTGCTCTAAAGGGTTAACAAGTGCTTTATTGCAAACAACACTGTACCTGTGATGGTGGAACTTCAGCCTTCATTAGTTTTAAACACAACACAGAATACCCAGCTGTTTCCAGGTCTTTAAATGGCATGGCATCGTAAAATGTTTGTTTAAATCTAACTTGGTCATCAAGGTTTAATACGTTGGACAGAGTAACAGAGTCAGCAAAAATTGTGAAGGACAACAGAAGCAGAAGACAGGCACCTAACAACAAAAACAAAATGCTCAGATATCAATGTCAACATAAAAATATTTCAGTAATTTAAATCCTGAAGTGATTTATATTTCATTCTTGCTTGGTGCATTTTTTTCATTCTCATAAAATTCATTTAAGTTTCATTGACAAATTTACTATCACCGAGTGTAGTATGACTTAAGTTTCTTCTAACAGCAAGTAAAAACAAGGCATGAATTACAGACAGGACTGATTAAATATGGCCTGGTTTAAATGTTGTATTTCACATGTGATGAATCTAACACCTATTTGGGTTGACTCGGATAATTAAATTCAACATTTGATTAAGACGTAAAATTTAATAGAGTTGCATTAAATTCACGAGCGAGATTTTATAAAGTTAGGATAAAATGTAGAATTGTGGATAAAACATAATTTAAAAAACCGATTTGGCAAATGTGAAGTTCAATGTGTAAAACAAAATATGTCAAATTCTGTTGAATGTTAGACTGGCTCAATTGAAGATGCAGCAGAAGTCACATAATTTGTCAACCTTTTCATGCATTTATTTCCTGAATTAGAATCGGCACGTGCAAAATGCGACGAAAGGCTTATGAATGATCAAGTAACACAAGAAATTATTAAGAAGTGTAACAGTAACAATAAACAGCATAAAATTGTATGTATTTTCCAATATACCCATAATGTATCAACGTAACAACTAAGGAACACCACTTAATTTGGGTCATGGCTCGTGTACGACGACTGTGTTGTGATGTGTTGTGTTAGGTAGTGTTAGGTTGTATTGTATTAGATTTTATGACGTCAGTCAGGTCGTCGTACATGAGCCATGAGCCCTTAATTTTCAATTTTGGGCTACCCTATTAAATTTCTCATTATCATTTTTCTTTCATAATTATTTTTCCACTAGAAGTCGGTCAAAATCTCTTAGAAATGATTCCCACAAACGAATATTTTTCGTTATATATGTGACATTTGAGAAAAATAATTAGAAGAACGGGAGATGTCCTTTATTTCCTAAAGTGTAGTGGTGTTTTTTTTAAATTTGATCCAAGTTATTTTTCAAATGAGGTTAAAACTAGACAAAACATGGCAAAACAAAGACCTCAAGATACATACTGACTGCACTAAAACTGCAACATCAAATGACGTCTCATTTAACCGCTGGAACCTGCTCTACTTTAGCTACAATTAGCATCTACCGTCATGCTTATAAACGAAAGATTTAACCTTTACACTGACAATTTGTTTGAAAAAACTTGGAATGAAATCAACTTCCCAATGCAATCGAACATACGATCAACACGCGAGATATAGAAGGAACCACATCTATCTCTTTGCGATAAATTAGCTCTTTTCACCTAGCACATCTAAAATACGATCTACACTCAAGCTATGCTGCTAGCTATTTTTCGAGGACGATTTTCAACGAATTATTTCTCCTACCTCGTGCAGCAGCCATCTTGAAGACGTGTCGTGCAAAGAGAGAGAGAGACAAAGTGAAAAGGAACACGTGACACTACAAAAGCTCTATACCAGGCTCTTTTGTGTTTGCTTGGGTGGCTTGAAATCAGCTGAGAAAATTAAATATATAAAACGCAATTTTTTTTTAATTTTCTACATTTTTAATCCCCTTACCGATAAAAAATAAAAACAGATTGTTAATTTAGTTAGTATCATGACATGATTTAAGGGAAAAATTTTCTTTGATGCGTTTTGTTTTCTCAAAATATTATACTAGTACCCAGTGTTTACCGAAGTAATCGTTTTAATACGCCTGACGAAAAATATCATGAATGGTTTCTTTCCTCGAAGGGCAAAAATGTTGTCTCGTTTATTCGGAATCAGTCAACCTTTTGATGGGGAATCCACAGAAAAATCGCAAGAAAGCATGTCATCTTTACTCTTTGATTCAATGAAAACTTCTCCGTTTGATAGAATTTTATTTTGCGGGCCTGCCTCGAGCGGCAAAACATCACTTCTCTTCGAACTTGCTCTGAGCTTCGCAAACGAGGAAAAACACGTCTTATATATCTGTCCTAAAAAGTTCTCCAAGCTTCCCTTGCTAGCTCGTGGAAGAGCGCAGCCTGCAAGTGGAACTTTAAAATACATACAGATTGTTTATTTGGAGACAAGAGAAGAATTTTTGAATTATATGGCGTCTATACATTTTTCGACATCTCGACTGTTTAGTGCCATAATTGTGGATGAGATTAACGCGTATTTTCCAGCGTCGATTAGGAATGAGGATTTGTCGTTAGTTGCAAAAGTGTTTGCATTGACAGTGGATGCTTTTCAATTTCAAAGATCAAAACAAACGTGAGTGAAATGTATAACCCTTCCTCTAATTGAGGCGCCCCCACTCCACCCCTTTTTGGCTGTTCATCATTTGAATTAGCTTTGAAGCAAATTACCCAATCCTTCTGCTTTCTGATGACCTTCTGGTAGCTTCCAACTTTCACTGCAAGGGATTGCAGCAAAGTGAGGTGGGACAGCCGGTGGGGGATGGTGGATGGGTGGTGAGTCAAGAGGGGGTGGGAAGCCTACAGGAGACAGGAAGGTTGAGGGTAAAAGTGGCATTCCTAAGCTAGTGGGAGGCTGCAGAATAAGAATTTTTTCAATATTTTGCAATTGAAAAGGGCAAAGAAGCAAAGTCACCAAGGAATGGGTGTAAACTGGGAGTAATGGGTAGTCAGGAAGTCAGGAAGGAGGAGTTCATGTCTCCTTGTCTTCTTCCCCCCCCCCTCCCCTATCTCCTGCAATGGAGGTGGAAACCACCAAGGAAGGGGGTGGGAACTGAGAGTAAAGGGTACAGGAAGGGGGAAATTTAGAACCCCTGTCTTTCCCACTGTCTTCCCCCAGGGTGGAAGGAGCCACCAAGGAAGGGGTAGGAACTGGGTATAAAGGGTACAGAAATGGGAAGTTCAGAATCTCCTGTCTTCCCCCAGGGATGGAAGGAACCACCAAGGAAGGGGTAAGAACTGGATGTAATGGGTACTGGAAGGGGGAATTCACAACCCCCTGTCTCCCTCACTGTCTTCCCTCAGGGATGGAAGGAACCACCAAGAAATGGGTAGGAACTGAGAGTAAAGTGTACAGGAAGGGGAAAGTTCATAAACCTCTGTCTCCTCCTGGGATGGTAGGAACCACCAAGCAAGGGATGGATACTAAGAGTAAAAGGTACTGGATGAGGGAAATTTAGACCCCCCTGTCTCCCCCATTGTTTTCCCCCAGGGGTGGAAGGAAGCACCAAGTGAGGGGTAGGACCTGGGTGTAAAGAGTACTGGAAGGGGGAAGTTCAGACCCCCCTGTCTTCCCCCAAGGGTGGAAGGAACCATCAAGGAAGGGGTGGGAACTTGGAGTAAAGTGTACAGGAAGGGGGAAGTTCCGAACCCCCTGTCTCCTCCACTGTCTTCCCCTGGGGTGGAAGGAAACACCAAGTAAGGGGTGGAACTGAGAGTAAAGTGTACAAAAAGGGGGAATAGAACACAAACCGCAGTGATAAACACATTGAACTTATTCATTTTTGATAAAACTTGACGTTTCGTATACTACTACATACATTTTCAAAAGTGACCGTTACAGTGTTGAAAACTATACTTATATAGTATTGAAAAGGGACTGGCACCGAGATTAAGTACAAAACTTAACAGTTGATCTATAAACTGAGCATTTTAAGGCCCTCGCTAAGCATGACCGCACATCAGCCATTGCTGACCATGTCAACACCACTGGACATAACATCAAGTGGGATCATTTTGATATCTTAGCATCGGGCAAAACTGATTTCCACTGTAAAATCAAAGAAACATTGTTTATACAAGAACTGAAGCCAGCTTTTAATGCAAATGTCAATAGCGAGAAGCTGATGCTTTATTAATTAGCTGTTTCTTTTTAAAGATCAACTGTTAAGTTTAGTCCCTTTTCAATACTATATAAATATAGTTTTCAACACTGTAACGGTCACTTTTGAAAATGTTTGTAGTAGCATACAAAACGTCAAGTTTTATCAAAAATGAATAAGTTCAATATGTTTATCACCGCGGTTTGTGTTATATTTCTTATCAAGCTACGATGGCCCAAGAACAAAAGTCTTTACGAAAAAGGAGGAAGTTCAGCACAAAAACTCGCTTAATACTGACACCATGTTATTATAGACAGTTTGCGTGGTTCTGTGGTGTCCTTAGTAACAGGGTTTGTCTGTATTTTTTTTTTCCTTGTAGTACTCAACCCTCAGATGAACATTCAGGTATGTTGATGATGTCAATCACAGTTCCTAGCGGCACCAAGTCCGTTCCCAGACAGTCATTTTACAAGCGCTGGGTCCATTGTTTCCTTCTAACCCAAGAGAAGGAATCAGAGCTATTTGAACTCTCCATCTTACCATCTAACACCAGAGATGGCTCGTCACTGGCAAGTGTTATCTACAGAGTAACAGATCAGGACTTTCTTGTTCAGGAGATTAAATACTCCTCGCAATCTGAAAGTGGTTCCTCAACACATTGAGTTCCTGCACCCTGTGGCAAGGATGAATTTAATAGACTAAGAAAGTGTTAGTCATACGAGCCTCTGCTGTTTGAGAAGTGCTTGGTCATTTATGTGCGCGTGTTATGGGACAGTCTTGCATTGTACAGTGTTCACAAGCTTCAGGATACAAAGAGCATATCATTATCTCCAATTCCATTCTCTCTGTAGACTGGAAGTTCGTATTAAAAGTCTTCTTTGCTATGACAATCAGTTCTTCAATCCAAGTTTTAAAGGCCCACCTTCACCCAAAATGCTGTGCGAGCCGTGATCTCTTTCTGTGCTGAATTTCATGTAACACATAATTCACGCTTGAATGCGTGCAACCAATCGGATCACGCGTATAAACAATGGAGCATTTCAAAACAAAAACAAACGACCGCAACGTCTTTTGGGTGAAGGTGGGCCTTTAATGTTTGTTGTTCAGCTACAAATACTTGGCAACAACGAGCGTAGAGTGCGCGCTTCGTATGTGCTTTTATCCCCAGTATCTTAGAAAAGAAAAAACGCTTAAACGTCAGTGAACAAACTGGGTATTCAACAACCAAAAGACTTTAGCTGAAGATGCGTTTCGCGCGTTGCATTTTTTGGTTCCAAGATCTGATTGTGGTGATTAGCCCTACAATTTATCTAAAATTTAGTTTGATATTAAAAACCACTTACTGCAGCTTTAATTACTAAATTAAGAAGGATCTCATTTTAAGTTTTATTTAAAATACACTCTACGCAAACTTAGTGCAATAAAGTGCTCTTGACCAAAAAACGGGTCATTCGCCTTTCTAAAAGAAAACTACGAAAAAGAATCCCTTCAAGTCTCAAATACCTCTATTTGTTGTGCCTTATCACGAAGAACAATAATCAACTCTTTCACGATAAGTCTCAAATAGTTTGTGTTCTAAGAAGCGGTAAATTAGAAGCTTTAGTCTCCCATTATAAGCCGTGCGTGATTAATTACTTTTAGAATTTAGACGTAATAAAGGCCGATAGGCTCGCGCCTGAACTAATTTGACAAACAAATTTGATATCGCTACACATTTCATCCTGCCACAGGTGGCAGTGGCGCAAATTAGATTGTTAAGACCAAGTGCTTATTCTGATTCGGTTTCGCCTGTGTTGAAACTAATTTAAATTCAAAAATTTTATATTCGGAATTTCATTTACAGGTTTTATTTACAAGCTAAGTGTGTGCATAAGAGGATGAAAGAATTGGACTGCCGCCAAGAAAGGGAAACCGTTCAGTTGCGTTCTGTATTATTCTTGTGTTTGGAGACGCGAAAGGATCGAGAAGCAAAACAACATGACACATATAACGATACGATTAGCTTCTCCGCCGGCTGGTAGCAAGAGTGTGAGAGAAATTATTAGGATCAAGACCCCAGAGAAGATGTTTACGCTTGGCGATAGCGTGTTAGTCGAGACAGAGGATAAAGGCATGAATATGACTGATACCTGTTGTCAAAACACGAAGGCGCAGGTGGTAAATTGCAGCGTTCAAGATTTACCTGCGCTTGACAATCTTCACGCAAATACCGAAGAAAACGGTGTTTACACAAACGGTAATACCGAGGCAGAAGATTTAGATCGCTTGGCTTCTCATAAAAGCGAAGAAAATGGAAGCGAAAGAGATGAAACAGTTATGAAAAATGGAGACAAAATGGTGTTGAATTCGCAAACGCAGTGTGATCGTTGTGGGCGGCCAGTTGAACGCGATGAATTTGAGTCAGAATTGTACATAACTCGCAAAGATTTAGCTTCAGTGCAAAGCCAGTTAGAAACGTTTAAAGCTCGGCTTGAAGAAGAACTTATCGAGAGATTTAAGGTGGAGGAAGAGTTGAAATCTGAGGCTGAAGCACATGATAATGAAATGAAGATTTTAAAGGAGAAAATTCAAAGTTTGGAGGAAAATGAATGCGAGAAAGCAAGGCGAGTTGAAGAGCTGGAGAGCATGATTTTGGTTTACAAAGAAGAGCATGAAAAGGGTTGGGAAGAAGTGGAGAATTTGAGGAATTTTGTTGGTAAATATCAGAGTGAGGTTTGTAAGCTTAGAACAGAGGCAAACATTGCAAATGATCAAGCGGTTGAAGCGATCAATGAAATGGAAATATTGACAAAGAAAACCGAGAAACGCGAACTCGAGAAGGACAAGATTGGAAAGCAATTGAAGTCGGAGATGGAAGGATATTGGAGGGAAGTTCGCGACTTAAGAAATGCTTTGGAAAATTGGGAAAAACTGGACTCGGAAAAAAAGAACCGCATACAAACGTTAGAGAACGAGGTTGTGTCTTATAAAGATCTGGTGAATGATCTTCGCGAGGAACTGACTGAATGCAGTAACAAAACAAACGAGGAGAGCTCCAAGATGGAACCGAACAAAAACGAACATCTTCTAGTACTTTGCCATGAGTTAAATGAGATTTTCAGAGAGCAGCTTAACAGTCAAGGGAAATTTTCTGAGTTATCGTTCATTCTCGCAGCCACTCAAAAGGAACTTGAAGTAGCGAGAAATCGAAGCCAGATCCAAAATCTCGCGCTTCAAGAATTCAAACAGAAATACAATGATTTGCATGATAATATGGTGGCTTTAACAGAAGAAAATCGACATTTAAGGAATAGCTTGGAGAAAAAATGCACCGACTTTAGAGATATTAGAAGAAAGTTTCTTGTCTCCGAAACCGAGGTTTCTTGGCTAAAAGAAGCGTTAAATATTGTTGATAATGCCAAGAAAAAATCTGTATGCAGTAATGTCATGGAAGCTGTGAGTTAACGTTTAGAATTTAACTGCTGAGATGATCTTTTTTTCGATTTTGCGACTACAGGGATTTCAAAGCATTTTGTGGCTTTTCTGCGATGAAAAAGAAACATATTGTGTCATATTTTTGACAAAATATTTTTACCCACTGGTATTTAAAACATTTGTAATAATCGACCCTCATTCATAATTAATGTGCAAACACACTAAAAACGAATTCATAAAATTCAGATATTTTATCTTTTCAATTTATCAGCTGAAAACGCCAATTTTTCTATCGAAATTTTCGATTTTAAATAATAAAGATATACTCTTTGCCTTTCTCTTAAACAGTTCTCGATGTTTTAGTGTACTATTCGTCTTATTCAAAGCAGCTTCTTATAAGAGTTAAAAAGCTTTTTACTTGTTTACTTATTTATGATAGCGTCGGTTCAGTTGTGGGTCTGAGAACACGCCGTTCCTAGGCTTTGCTCCTTGCTCTATGCGGTGTGCGCGGTATTGTGAGACGGATGCACAGCGGCAGAATGACGCGCTTGCGCTTCGCTTTTTTGTACCCTTCCCACAATGCCCCACGTCTTTCATTCCCTTATTTTAGCAAAGTCACACCATGTGTCGAAACTGACACATGTAAACGAACAAATACATTAAATAAGGAATATAGTAAATTTTAAGCAACGGTAACGAAATGAGAAAGATTTAATGCATGTTCGTCATGTCACAGGCGTGGGACAATCCGAGGAGCAGATTGTGGATTCCTGTCGCACTGTCAGGGACTCAGTTTTTTCCTTTGTCCCACGCTCGTCACACGGTGAACATTTCATCTTTCTTAAATAAATTTCTCTCAAAAATTAAATCCTTCCTATAAATACTGGATGAAAAGATATTAAACAAAAAAAGTTTAAGGAAGCCAAAACGTGGCCAACATTGAAAGGATGATTTATTTCCTTTATTTTGAATAACTTGTTAACCTGATATATTTACGTTTTCCTGACCAAAGCATTTCAGATCCTACTTTTTCGAGCGAATCAAATACCAAGAGTATAGTCACATTTTAATGGCGCCCCTGGCCCTAGCGGCCAGAAGCGATGAGAGGCGGCTGTATTCGCATGCTACATAAATCAGAGAAAAGCAAGGTTGATTCACGGTTGCAAAAAATATCCAATATTTCGAAAGGCACAAATATAGTCGTTTCCGTACCGTGAACCAGCCTGGCTTTTTTATCAGATCGTTTCATTATTTTATAGCTGATTAGATCCTTTACTACAAGATCCAGTGCTTCTATTTCGTTACGGTGGTCTTTGCAAATACAGTTACTTGCTTCTAAATCACACGGCAGATTGGCTTGTTTTTTTTTTTAACGCTTTCAAATTTGATTGATTTGTGAAACAGTCTAATCGTTTTCTTTTACTGGAATAGACATCGTGTATTTTAAATACACATATTCAAACCCCTGCGACTCACCCTCAAATATTTGTTGCCATGGTAACAAGACTGCATAACACGTGACTATATTTAAGCAGTCCTCTGTGCTTTGCCTCGGCGCCAGTAGTGAAAATACATGTCGGTTCTTTTCATGTGGCAAAATACGCAATAGATCGGCTTCAATTTAGAGCCCCTATTTATTCAAAGGAAGTGGCGAAGAAATAGAAGATTTTTATTTTGATTTATGCGTGAAAAATACTCGAGATGACAAAAGAACACTCAAGGTTTGTGATCGCCACGGGAGGCGATTTACTCCTGCAGTTAATTCAGGTAAATATTCCAAAAATGACTATTTTTGAGACTTGAAATTCTCCACTCCTCGCCTTAATACTTCTTCATATTATATTTTTCGCCTTTAAGTAATTTTGGCTATCTTTTTAATAATACCATGTTCGCGTATTCAAATTCAGTTTTACAATTTCAAAACCGAAAAAAATCCTTTTCAGATTATTGTAGAAAGGGAGAGATTTCTCGTGACTATTATTGTTACGTGTAAATCTCACCCCGATCGGTTGCAACTTAAATTTTCGGTGTACATTTAACTTCGAATATGGAAATAATGGCGGTCATTTTTGCTTGTTTTGATTAACACATTTTCCGTTTGAGCCAATGGTTTGCGAGAAACTTTAGCATGAAAGCCAATATTTGCCAACGATCCAAAATATCAGAATTTGATTTTGTCTCTCACACTAATGATTTCGTTTTCAATTGGCTGTTTCAGCATAACAGCGAGAAACGGAGAACGAGACTGAATTGTCAAAATTAGGGAATCGATTTCCCTTTTAAGCAGACGGTGTGCTTTTCACAGGTTCAACTTCCTCGAGTTTTTGTAAAATACGGCAGTAAATGATTATGGAACAACGAAGCAATTACCTACGATCGGATGTGCGCTAGCTAATCAAGTATATCTTAAAAATATGTATAAATATATGGAAATATAGAGACATGTGGAGGCTTTGTGTATACGTTCAGTTCCCCGAAAATAAATGTAATCCTTTGTCAAATTTGTTTCTATTCGAAACTGCCGTTTCGCCTTCTTTTTAGAGTCACTAGTTTATTTGGTGCCTAGAGACAATTATTATACAGTATACAGTGTATAGTCGTGCATGGCCTCGAATAGCTGTAGTTTAAACAAATATAGGCCGAGAAATACAAGACCAAAAATTGGTTTTGTTTGCTTTTAGAAGAGATATTAGCTAAAGAACTTTCGCGTCAATAACCTGATCGAGTCCTTTTATCCAAAACAACGAAAGAAAAAGAAATTGTTCAAATCTTCCCTTGCAAGTCTAAAGCCCCCCTCGTCACACGAAAAACCAAGGTTGGCAAAATCGTGTTGGCAAACGGCAAAAAGTTGCGAGCAATCTCGTGTTTTCACACGGCAAACTTGCACACACCTCAACCTTGTTTCCCTGGTTGTCTCTTATCGAGCGAGGAAGAAAGAGGATCGTGTGAAAAGAGGTTGTACATACTGAAGTTGCATCAATTGTCTGCGCAAAAAAGTAGGCAAAAAAGCTGGCAAGAATAGAAACCAGTTCTATTTGTCGCCAATAGAAGTTTGCCAAAGGAAACGTTCACATTTTTAACTGACATGCAACGAAGACTGTTTTGACAGCTGCCACGAGATAAATTTGTGAATATCAGCCCGTATCGACTGGCACATCTGATCAATACTTATCAACAATTATTCAACGAGATAAATATCTATTATTCACCGGTACTGAGTTGGCAGTAAATTTGCTCAGCTGCCAAATGAAATGTTTAAAGAAAAAATATCTTTTGGAAAACTTACGAGTATACACAAGGTTGTTTTTTAGTGTTTTGTGACAGATACGTTTAATGTAAACATGAAATTAGAGCGGTTTTCAATTGAGTATCGAAAGTAATTCCGCGATTGCTTTGGTTTTGCATTGCTACGCTTTGTGATTGGTTAAAATATCTCGCGCCACTTTCTCAACCAATCAGAAGTAAAAACAAAACAACAACAGCAACAACACATTTCAGGCTTTCATCTGATTTCATTCATAAGCTCAAATGTTACAACCACCTGTAAAAAGTACACAGACTCATAAGGTTAAATCTGAGAATGTAAGAAAATAATTTTAAACAAGCAGAAATGTAAGCAAACATCAAAGGACTTGTATCCAGTGCACTGATTCCTTTCACGTGTGACCACCCATTGATGGTCACTTATGGAGGTGTCCAACGCGGTCAAACGGGAGAAATTTGCAAAAGTTAAGCGAAGTACTTGAAAGTTAAGGTTGTCATTTTCACTGTTTAAAGTTTAATATATTACTAATACACTGTCAATTCACTAAAAGTTTTGAAAGTTTACTAAAAAAGTTCTAAGCGTTTGAAAACTATGAACTTCAGAATTGTCGGCGCCATTTGCTAACACAATTTTGCTCAGGCACGAAACGTTTTGGTCAGTTCTCAACGAAAAGAAGTTCATTATTTTGAGAAAGATGAAAAGATAGTTACATAAACTAATTATTTTATACATCCTTGCCCATGTTTCCACTTAATATTAAATTAAATCCCACTAAATAAAACGAAAAACGCCTCGGACGTTTGACCGCGGTGTAATGGGGGGGGGGGGGGGGTGGGTTTGCGAGGGAGGGGAGGGTTGCTATGGAGACCATATACAGCATTATTGTTGGTGTTGCGCTCTGAACATACGTCAGTCCACGAAATTTTCTCGAAATAAATTTCTTTCTTTAACATGTTTTTTTTTTTTCTGTGGAAGTGCTTTCGAAGCAAAACACCGGCGAACTTTCAATTCACCGAACAAAGGCTGTTTTTCTTTGTTCGTTGCAATAATACATCTTCCGGTTTATTAACAATGTCGATGTACATTATTCTCTTTACATCGTTAACTGAAACTTACTAGAGAAATAACAGTGCCAAAAATCAATAATGATGAACGTTGGTGTTTTTAAAATTAATAACTTTCGACGGAGTTTAATCGTTTTTGGCTCGCCTTTGGATAAATTACGGCAATTCAGAAATTCCAATTCCTTGGAATTCTGTGTTTATAGCTCTATAGCTTTATAGCTCATTCGATTTATAGCGCTATAGCTCTAGAAAGATATTTCTACTTAAACAATGTCTCTTTTATAATTGCTTTGGTTGACAATGTACAAAACATACAATGCCGGTGTTTGAGCTAGTATAATGTTTCTTAGAACCAAAGTCATCGGAGAACGCGTCCTTAACTACAGCTTTTGTGACTTAGTTCTATAGGATAAAAAATATACTAAACACAATGAAGGAATCAAAATTTCCGTTGCTGGTATTTAGTTGATTAGACAGGTGCATGATAAGATATATTGTGTCGCGCATTTATTTCGTCGTCCTGAATAGAACTGTTTATAAATACGGCGGGAAAATACTACTGGCCAATTGGCTAATTACATTGGTAGGGAACCCACCGTAAGCGAGATGATTCAGTAAAAGGCTTTCCGCTGGCTTTATTTACCTTGCGGTTGATACGACCTGACAAAAATGGAAATATTGAATTTATTTTATGCGACATATAAGTTGAGCGATTCAGTTTCTGTTTCAAGAAAAGCTGACAAGTTTGCACCGTTAAAGGTGTTTTAGACTCCTGTCACCATGTGACAAAATGGAAAAGGTTTCCTAAGGAACGTAGTAGGTAGGTCGTTTTTTTCCTCGCATTTTTAATATTAATTTAAGGTGGATTTTTAGTGTCAAATAATTTTGTTTATACCCCAATGAAATCTTATTGAGAAAGACGCTCTTTCGGTGCAATGTTTGAATTTTCTCCTTCCAGTAGTTTGTTCCATTTTTGGTCTAAACATCATTATGTGAGGATCTATTATATTAAGCTATTCAAATTTGATTTAAATATCGTTCCAAATAAATTCAAATCCAGACTTGATAGTTTTGTTTTTAATTGTAATTGAATTAGAATAAATTTTACTTCAAATCTGTTCTCGGTATGAAAACCGATACATACCCTCTCTAGATCTTTTCTTATCGTGTACTTAAAAAAAAAACATATTATTTAATGAGTTAGGAGCTTTTTCTATATTTTGTGCATATTTGATAAAAAATCGGCATGGAAGATTTTTGGCTATATGAAGAATGAAATTAATTTTCTCGTGGTAAAATTCTATATCTTAGTTTAGCAAGTAGAAATGTTTGTTCTAAATATAACAGGTCTTATTTCAAAGCTGATTTAAGTTAAGAGAAAACCAACATGAAAAAATTTCCGTATCAGGTAGATATCAGGTAGAAAACCAACATGAGATAATTCCCATATCAGGTCGTCAGAACGATGTTTAATGGTTACTGGGATGTGCCCGTTTTGAACGACGGACGAGTTTAACAGCACATCGCACAATCATGATAAACAATATTTACTGCTTCTTATCGTTGTATTCACTGCAATTTTAATATGTGCTTTCATGAGGATTGATAAATAAATTTCGTGTTTAAAATAATATTTTTGTATATAAGACATTAGTAGTACATATTGTTTTTATAAAAGGGAGGTAATTCACACAATACTTGCAGAGTTTGTAAAGCAAAGAAACGGTTTCACTTGCATTCAATTCACTATTAAAAATACAAATTATATACCCTCAAAGTAATGAACATAAAAAATAGTAAAACAGGTCATTAAATTAAATAAAACGTCTCTATGCAATAATCCACTTAATTTTATCTGCTCTTGGTGCAAATATTGATATCTGCGAGAGTACATAAAGAAAAATTGTTGCTGGTCTAAACTAATTTCACTTAATTTTACTGAAACCACAACGTATATTTAAAACATTATAGACAAGCGTTACAGTCGTTATACCACATTAGCATTTTAAAACTTTTGGTTTTCTTTACTAATATATATATTTTCTTTTCGATTTTTTTGTTCCCAATTTTATAAATAACAACGCATAAAACAAATGGCAGTTATGCCAGGTATTAACTTTGGTTCTACGTTTACACATAATGGCTTAAGCTTTGGATTCGTTTTGCAATTCATACTCGGGGAAATTCCGCTTTCTTCACGGAAACACCGCTTGTAAACAGTACCCCTAAGGCCGAAAATCCCAGACGCTTCCAGGTTTCTATGAAAATTCAAAACATGTGGTTATATGTGGAATAATTACTGGCGCTAGTCTCGATCGTTAAACCGCAAACTTTAACACCGATTTCAAATAAATATTGTTATCACCTTTCTGTATCTAAGTAAACGCTTTTTTCTTGGCAAAATAGGTGAAGGTTTTTTTTTGTGGTTGACGCTTTTCAATTTCTAAATTAAAGCTATTCACTGCTGAAAATTTAGTCTAAGATTTAGATGTATTGTATATTTTTAGATTCGGTGTTATCACAAGCAAATTAAAATCTTGGTTTATAATGGATCACGACAACAGACGTAAGGAAACAGTAAACAACTTACGACTTGAAATAGAAAACTTAGAATTGAAGGCGGCAGTCGAAGGGAAAGAAAATATAATTCAACATCTTCGCGAAGAAGTCAAGACGGTTCGAGAGTCAAAAGAAACGAGACGTGTTTCATCTGAGCGCGTTTATCGTGAACATGAAGTACAAGAACTTCACAGTGTGGTGCAAGGTAAAGAAATTGCTGTTAAACAACTAAGAGAGGAACTAACCAACGCTCATCAAAACATTGAGCAGGTGCATCAACAATACGCACGCGCAAGAGGGGCACTTGAAGCGAAGGACGCGACAATCAGCAGGTTGCACAAAGAGAATGACAGGATACAGGAAATTCTGGAGACAACCCAAAATGACCGACTGCAAACGCTCGATAAATTAAGCGCAGTGCAAACCGAGTTGTCCGCGGTTCGTATAGATAAAAATTGGTTGGAAAGTCAATCTAAGCTGCAACAAGAAAGCCATTCTAGTACTCGCACGGGGAGTGAGGGACGAGAAACACGAGAAACTGTGCAGGGTGGACACGGGATTGTGTTTACAATGGAAAGTGTCGCGAAAGACAAGCAGACATTGCAGGAATTGATAAACACTGCTTCGCATTATGAGGAAATTATACGCAGTTTGGAAAGCGGGAAACACGGCGATGTACTCAACACACGAGAATCGTATCGATTCGCTTCGACCTCGAGCCCACGGCAGGGTGAATCTTCGCCAAGAATTGACGAGAATTACGTGATCGAACTAGGGAATAAAATGTCGGAGGTTGAAGAGCGATTAAAGAAAGCTGTTGTGTCGCAAAAGTATCAGCTTCAAACGGAACGCGAGCAGCTAATCCAAGAGTTTAAAAATATGCAAACACAGCTTCTACAACATCAGCGGCATCACGAAGTACAGAAGAACGAAATATCATCGAAGGAGACGCTAATTCAGAGGCTTAAGGCTGCAAAAGCTACGCTGGAAGCTGAAGTTGAAACACTGAAAAGTGACCTGGCAGCCAGCCGAGCTGAGAACGATAAATATTTACAGGAACAGAGAAAATTCCAGCACGATTTAATATCGTCGAAGGGCAAAATCTCAAAGCTTGAAGCTGAGCTTGAAAATGAGAGGCGACAAAGAGGATTGGATAAACAGAGGATTGAAAAAATTGGCTCCCACGGTCATGCCGAGAAAGACGAATTGTCGAAAATAAAAAGCCAGATTCGTGAACAGTACTTGATGAATGAAAACCACACGAGAGAGCTTGCTGCCAAAGATAACTTGATCAGGCAGATCCGAGAGAGACTAGAAGCTAGTGAAATTGAACTCGATAAATTCAAATCCACGCGCACCGCTGTGCATGTAACGCAGACGGATGTTGGTCGGGAAAGAGAGAATTTACAAGAAAAGCTGTTCGCCTCGGAACGGAGATGCGCCGACTTACAAGCGAGCTACGAAGACTGCCGACTTAAAAACGAGAAACTACAACGTGATTTGCAGGATTATAAACAGAAACATTCTAGGGTAGATGCGGTTGAACAGTCGCTTGAACAGAAGGGATTTCACCTAGAAAACGATTTGCTGGTTGCTCGAAAGAAGTTGTCAAAACTTGAGATCGCGTACGAAAGTTGCCAAAAAGAAAAGTTACAACTGCAGCAAGAGTTACTTCCAGCAAACACTAAGATGGCACAGTTGAAGAACGCCTATGAAAGCTGTCAGCAGCAGAAAGCGCAATTACAACAGGAAGTTTTATCATCGCACAAGAAGCTTGGAGAGTTCGAAGCGAAGATGGAAAGGCAACGACAAGAGAAGGCGGAGGTACAGCGTGACATGAAATTACTAGAGAACAAATACAACAAGGTGGAACAGCAGCTGCAGAGGATGTTAAGTGAAAAGCAAAGCCTGTTGGGCAAACTAGAGGAAGCGAATAGAAGGGTGATGAATGTGGCGGATGATGGTAAGAGACGAGACAATCAATGGCATGACCATGAGAAAAAATACGAAGAACTGAGCTCCGAAATCCACATAAAGGACAAAACTATGCACCAGTTAAGAGAAGAAAAAGAACTTCTGGAAGCGGAGATCCAGCGTTTCAAGCTCGACTTTGAAACTTTAAATAGAGAGCTTGCCGCTTGTCAACAAGAGAAAGCGAGTCTGCAGAGTGAACTAGCTAGTGAACGACAGAAAACCTCCGATGTCGAAAAAGATTATGGGCGACTTCGACAAGAGAGAGAAAAACTTCAACGCGAATTGAGTTCTATGAAAGATAACAACGCTCAGTGGAAAGATATGTGTGATAAGATTCAACACGACAAGGAACGCTTACAGCAAGAGCTTCTAGCGGCACAAAGGAATATTTCTAGGTACGAGTCAAGCCATGAAAGCGAGAAACGATCCTCACAGCAGGACTCCCTGGTGTTAAGGACCAAGATAAGTGTGGTTGAAAATGAGGTTCAAGAACTCAGAAAACACGACGAGGAATTGAAAATAAGAACCGTAGAGCTTCAGAAGTGCAAAGCCGATTTTGGCAAAGTGGAAAGAGAACTGGATGAGAAAGTTAGGAAACTTGAACGGCTCTCAAAGGACAGCGACGTGAGAGAAAATCTTCTCCAGCAGTTGAAAAGAGAAAATATAGCGCTCAAAAGAGAGTTGGAATCCGCCATGAACGAATCTGAAGAGTTTTCTTCCAGTTATGTTCCTGACACAAAAGCTATCGAAGTTGAGTTTCAATTAGTTCAGAGTCAAATGTCGGAGATGGGTTCCCATATGAAAGAGCTTGAAGACGACCGGGACTCGTGGCGACAAAAGAACCTGCAGCTTCAAAAGGAAATCGTTTCACTGGAGGCGAAAAGTACAGAGATGGAAAGGGCTTATGGAAAGTTACAAGAGCATGAGAGAAAACTTCATCACGAGCTAGAATCCTGCAGAAGCACAATTGACAATCTTGAGAAAGAGTTGTTTGCCCATCAGAACAACAAGAATAGAATTGAAAACGCGTTTGAGAGTTCTGAAGTCAAGAAGGAGGAATTGTCCAGAGAAATACTGGATGCAAGGAAGAAGCTTTCAGAGCTCGAGAACTTGTACAAGGCAGCAAAAGGTGATGGGGAGAAGCGTAGAGAGGCAGATAGAGGGAAGATTACAAAGCTTGAAAACCAGGTTGAGAGTTTAACGAAGCAGAAAAATCAAATGCAACAGTTATTGGGTGAAACAAGGGATGCAGCAAGGAGATACCAGGATGAACTTCATAAGACACAGGCAAAGCTTCATGAACTGCAGCGGGACTCGGAAGTGTATCACAAAGATATTCACTCCAAGGAAACTCAGAACAAAAGGATTCGTTTGGAGAAAGAAAACATTGAAAAGGAGCTGGAGAGTATACAAGTGCAGCTGGTGAACACGAGTTCCAATGTGGAGTCTTTTGATATGGAGCGGTATGAACTGTTGCAGGAAATGCGAGCGGCAAAAGACAAAGTACAGGAATGGGAAAATGCTTACAAGATTCTTCAACAAGAGCATGAGGGCTTGGAGAAGGAGCTTAGAAATGCTCAAAAGATGGTTAACGAGGTGGAAAACGAGTTCAATAAAAGCCAAAAGGAACAACAGAACGAGATACGTACCAATTGTCTAAAGGTGAGCAAGTTTGAATCTCAGGTACAAGTTGTGATGAAACAACGAGACTCTTTGAAAGAACAACTTGACGAAGTGCGTGAAGAGTTAAGAAAGACCAAGGATGAATACACGCATCTGCAAAAGGAGTTCATTCAACACCAGCAGAGATGTGATACTTATCGAAAGGAGCTCTTAGCCAAGAGTCACATGATAGAGAAGCTTGATGATGAAAAGAATGCCTTGCAACAGAGGATGGATCAGATGAGAATGGAGCTTGGGCAAAACGCGATGACAGGTCAAGCTGTGAAGCAGAAGCGTGATATCTTAGAAGGTGATTTGAATTTTTTCACTTATCTTAAATTGTAAAACTACTACGTTTATTTCCATTTATATCAAAACACAAAATTGCCGAGACATGGTGGTGTAGTTGTTAGGTCGTTGACTTCGGTGTATTCTAGGTCAGTGGTTCGGGATATCTAGGATGTCTCGTCATTTGTCGCTCCTCTATATTGTTAAATGTACGTATTAAAATAGATACCGGTCAGTGACAACTCAAAACTCCATCATAAGGGGGGGGGGGGGGGGGGGGGGGGGGGATGGCGGCCCCTTCCCTAGACCCGCCCCTGTCGGTGAACATCAGGGAAACCTAACAAAATACTCGAGGGGTAACCCTACAATGACTAACATACCATCCAGGGTTTGCGGTTTGAGATAATAATACCGCCAGTCATTTTATGCTGCAGAACACTGAGCAGCTAAGCACGGAAGTAATAGGCCCTAGCTTGCGTCCTGATTTTACTTTTTATCCATGTGATTTTCCTTGATTCTAAGGTGATTTACAGTCTGCAGCTGATAGGATAACAGAGCTGGAATACACCTTGAGTTCGTTGCGATCAGAGAAAGATGAAATCCAACGAGAGCTCTACCGAGTCACAAGTAAGTTAACTACTGTCGAAGAGTCGTACGCTAGAGCTCAGGAGAAAGTCAGGGATCTGGAAATCCAGCTGAATGCAGCTCGTAGAGTTATCGGCGATCTCGAGGACGAGCTTTCCATTATCAAGAATAAGGCGGCCCAGCTCGAGGCGGATCATGGATACAAGTTTGGTCAGATTGACGAACTCGAGGAGAAATTAGATGCTGCACACAGGAGTTTATCTGAGATCGAATCAGCGTATGAGTGTAGCGAGCGAGAGAAGGAAGATCTTAAGCAGCAGCTGACTCACGCGGAGAGAAAGGTGTCGGAGCTAAGACAGACCATTCAGAGAAACGAGGAAGAGAATGATGATTTGGAGAGACAACTGGATAGCACTCGACATCGGACAACGAAGCTTGAAAGTCAGCTAAGCAACGCGCAGAGGCAAAAAGCTCAATACAAGGAACAGCTGGAAGACGTGAGAGCCAAGCTTCTGAAATGCAAGGACGAACTGGGGACGGTACAAAGTCATCTCTACGACTGTCAAAGAAGCTTAGACGTTCTAAGGAAAGATGGTTCCGGCAAGGACAGTTATATTGCAGAGCTAAGAGGAAAGTACTCCACGATTGAATCCACATTAGGAAAAACAAGCGAAGAACTCGCGAGACATCAAATGGAAAACGATGTGCTTCAACAAGATAAACGCGCTCTTCAAGATGAGCTCCTGGAAAATCAAGAAAAGTTCCAAGAACTCGAAGCTATGTATAAACTGTGTGAACACGAGAAACAACGACTCGAGGATGAAATACACTCGTTCTACAAAAGACTTGCAGAGCTTCAGGGATCTTATCAGACGTGCGAACACGATAAATTGGACGCACAACGTCAGGTCATGATGCTGGAACAAAAAGTAAGCAAGCTAGAAGTTGTTTTAGAGCAAACGCAAAGAGAGAAAGCGACTTTGGAGTTTCATTCAGGAGATCTGAACGTTTCAAACAAGAAGGCGGTCGAGGAGCTGTTCCTGGTCAAAGGGCGCTTGGATAAGAATGAGAAAGCTTTTAATGAGTTTTCAAACCAGTTGTTCGAGAACGAGAGAATCATCGAAGAGTACAAGAACAAGATCACTACTCTGACCACTGAAAACGATTATTTGAACTCCGAAGTGAACAGGAAGAAGGAAGCACTGCAGCAACTGGAAAATGATCGCAGGAAGTTGCAAGAGAAGTGGAGGGAGACGAGTGATGAAGTTATCAGGATGAAGCCAATTTGGGAGACAGCACAACGAAAGAAGGAACAGATCGAAACAGAACTACAAGCAAACCGTAAGAAGGTGGTTACTTTCGAAACTCTTTTGAAGAAAAATGACGAGCGAACCACGCTGACCGACAAAGAACTTAATCTTTGTAAGAATAAAATGTCAGATCTCCAGTCAGAGCTTAATTCGTTGCGAAAGAAAGTTTCCGTGATGGAATCGCATTATGAAGAAGCAAGGAAAGAATTGGAAGAGGTTAGAGACCAGCTTAGAGAAGCTCAAGAGAAGAACACAAGTTTTTCTATTCAGCTTGATACTGCTCAGAGTGAGCAATTAGACCTAAAACAACAGATAACAATCCTAGAGAAAAGTACCGCACAACATGACGAAGAAATTTCAAGTCTTCGTGAGAAGAAGGAATCACTAGAAGAGGATCTCTTCGCCAGCCGCAACAAAATGACAAAGCTGGAATCAACGATTAGCACGCTAGAGACACAGAGAGCAAACTTCAAGGAGAACCTCAACGACTCAAGGAACAAGATCGTCGAGCTTAAGGAGGAAAACATGAAGATTGCAAGCCAATTAAAAGAACAGCTAGGATTAGCGGAGTCCTTGAAAAAATCTCTGGTGAAGAAAGAGAAAACAATCGAAGAATTGCATGAAAGGATAACTGAATTGGTGACGGAGTTGGAAACTTTGCGACAAGAAGGAATGACGATAAAAGTGTCCTGTGAAAGTCTACAAGGCGCACAAGAAGACATGAGTTTGAAACTTATGGAATATGAGAGCAAGGATGAAAAAGCCAAGCGGGAACTTCAAGATATTCTTGATGCTAAAGATGAAATAGAAAGGGAGTTGAACGTTGCCGTACAGAGAAACACTGAACAGGAACATCAGCTGAAGAGCTTACAGCGAGAGAAAGATCGGCTTAAGTTGGGTTTGGACGAAACTGCAAGAAAGCTTGACAAAGAAACTGAGGATGGATCCAGAGCTCAAAGAGAGTTACAGGAAAACCAGAGAATCATTAACCAGCTAACAAACGAAAACAGGGCATTGGATTCTCAAATTGAGGATTTAAGAGCCGTAAAAGCAGCCGTCGAAAGCGAATTGGAGAACATTCGGACCGAGTATGAAGAGAGTAAGTCCAAGAGTGATATGAATGAGAAAAATATGAAAGATTTTGACGATGAACTGAAGAGGTGCAAAGATGACATTTCACGATTGGAAGATTTGGTAACTGACTTACAGAAGGAGAAATTAGCTTTGGAAAAAGACATTCAAGTTTCCAGTTCAAAATGTCTTGAATATGAAGGTTTGGTCAGAAGAACAGTTCAAGTGGAAAGCGATCTTAAACATGAACTACAGAGTTCAAACAGCAAGATTCTTGTATTGGAATCGGAATGCAAACTGTCCAAGCAACAGGGAAAGGAAATGAAGCGAGAAAACGAAACCTTGGGAAAGAAGGCTCGAGATCTTGATGAACTCTTCAAGAAAGTAGACCGAGAAAGGAAAGAGGCCAGACAAGAATTAATTTTGACACAGAGTAAGTTAGCTGACCTGGAATACAAATATGATTATGAATGCAACGAGCGGGGATCGTTGAGCACGCAACTGGAAGATGCAAATATTCAAGTATCCACAGCTCTTGACAAAGCCCTGAATCTCGAACAGAAAGTTGTCGAGCAGAAACTTCTTCTGGACATGACCAACAAGGAAGTGGACGAGAAAGAGGAGGTTATACGACAACTGAAAAACAGCAAAATGTTTCTTGAAGTACAGAGGGATAGCTTGAAGCAAAGTGTCACTTCTGGGAAGGAAGAATGTGAACGCGTTCAGCAGGAGATCGGTCGCCTTCAGCGTGAGAACTTTGAACAGCATAAGAAAGCAACCGAGCTGGATTCAAAGCTAAGGAAAGCAATAGCGGAAAAGGAACGAATTCGGGACGAAGCAAATAAATATAAAGATGATATTTTTACTCTGAAAAGTGGATTGGATGAGTCTCAGGGTGCGAATGACAATCTTGAATACCAGCTTGAACAGTACAAAGAGAGTGCTCTGAAATACAAAAATGATGCGATCACATTCCAGAGGCAAGTCACCGAGCTGACAGGGCAGTGTGAGGTGTATAAAGAGACACTAGAGGCAAGAGAGGGATCCATAGGGCAGCTGCGAGAAGCCAAGAGGTCGTTCGAAGAGGAGATGGAACGGTTGCAGAATATTGTCAAGGAGAAGGAAACGGAGAATGATTTGTCGATGACCAAGAGAAGGGAGCTTGAAACCAGCTTGAGCTCTGCGCTGTTAAAGTTAGCTGAGGCAGAAGGAGCCTTGAAGGTACTAATAACAATAACTTAAACAAGATCATAACAAAATAAAAAGAGTTGTGAAAAGCTGTTAGAAAACAGAAGGTCCGGGCATAACCCCTTCATCTGTGACTTATAGTTTTACTTAGATGACCATGAAATCGTACAATATTAAGGTTGCGAATGGAGGAAGCAGAGCATTCCAAAACATCTGCTACTTAGGAAAAATGAATAATTGAATAGCAAATCACAGGAAAGTACTGCTGAATATAATTTATTAAACGTTCATTTGAATGGTCAAACTTTAGGATTTTATCCACAAACTCAGCTCTGTATTAGGCATGTGAAGTTAGATTTAATTAATGCAATATTATTTTGTGGAAGTCGAACACTAAAATTAAAGAAAACCTAAAGCAAGATTTCTTCTTGTTCTGTTATCCTACGTTATATCATACCTTTGTTCTCACTGATTCTTGCTTTTTAAATTCTATCCTTCCTTATAAAGGTAAATAAAGAAGCTTTTAGAAGAGGTGAAAGCGATACTGACTCTCTGAAGAGTAAAGTCACTGATATGGAAAGACACCTGATGGAAGTCAAAGAAAAAGCGGACCAAATTCAACAGAAGAACATTGTTTTGCAGTCGCAAATCACAAGCCTTGAGACAGCTTATCGTACAAGCCAAGAGGATCGCGATGACCTGGAGAGAGAGGTCCAGTCTCTTCAGTCTGAGCTGGAAATCATGAGGGTGTCACGTGATGAGGACCGTGAAGAGCTTGAGAGTTTGCGATCCGAAGCTCAAGTGAACAGGAATAGAGTGTTTGCTTTGGAAACACAACTGCAGCGAACTGAGAAAATCAAGGAGGGTCTTGAGCAACAAGTGAATTTATTCACCTCAAAAGGAAGTGACAGTGATGGGGAACTTATCCGTCTTCAAAGACGAGTCCAAGAACAAGATATTCTTCTCGAGTCTCACAACAAGGAGATGACGAACAAAGAGGAGACGATTGAAATGTTCAAAATGGAAAACAGGAATTTGCAGAACGATATCAGTAGTCTGCAAGGGGAGATAACGAGCATAAGGTCAAGCTTGGAGATATTCCAGCAGAGGAAAGATGCGGCCGATAAGGAGTTATTTGATGCCTTGAAGCAAAGTTCAGAGTTTGAACTTCGTCTTGGCACAGTGCTGGAGGAGAACGAGGAGTTAAACAAAGAGTTAGTTGAAAAGCAAGGAAAGGCTTCCAGCCTGGAGCAGGAATTATACCAAGCGCTAAAAGACCTGGCCAATGTAAGGCACGAGCTGGAAGATGTCAAATCTCGAGCAACAAAGAGCAAGGAAGACGTCGCTGACCTTCAAAAGCAGTTGGACGGAAAGGATGCCAGTTTTGAGGCGTATAGAAATAGCGACAAAGAGAAAGACAACGAAATTGGTTCTTTGCATTCTGAGGTGAATACACTGGAACAGGAATTGAAGTCTTTGACTGAGGAGCTTTCCAATGAGAAGGAAAAGCATGGACATGCTCAAGAAGAAATCAGCAAATTGGAAACGGAACTGGAGGCCCAACAAACTAGTGTAGAGGAAATGGAATGCGCAATTGAACGGCTCAGGAATGAAAACGACAAACTTAAAAAAGATAGCATAACCAGCAAAGACATGGCTGATGAACTTAGAGAAAGATATCAAACCGTGCAACAACAGCATGAGAATCAAGAATATGAGTTGACATCGCTACAACAAAAGCTAACATACTTGGAAGCAAGGTATAGCAGTATTACGGACGATAAAGATAAGTTGAAAGAGGAGTGTATTGCCTTGAAACGAGATGTGTCTGAGATGAAGATTGCTCTGGATGGAGCACAACGCGAAAAAAGCAGACTCGAAGGCGAGTTGACAGCCATGAAGCAACAGAGTTCTGACCTACAGAGCAGGATCAGTAACATTCTTAGAGAGAAAGACAAATCTCATGAAGAGGTCTCGTCCATGAGCAGTTCCTTAACCGCTTTACAGGTGGATTACAAGATTATTCTTTCTCAAAAAGAAGAAAAAGAAAAGGAGATAATGGACCTTCACAATAAGCTGTCCAAGAACGAGGTGGAACACAAAGATTGTGATAAAACAAAAGGAACTTTACAAGGAGAGGTTCATGGTTTGCAACGAAAGGTTGATGAGCTAGAACACACCGTGGCACATTTGGAACAAAAAGACAAAGAACTCCAAAAAGAGTCAATCGAATCACACAGGAAAATAACAGCTCTCGGCCAAGAGTTGATTGTTTACAAGAATAAGATCGCAAGGATGGAGGCTTTTGGTGGGGTGAATGAGGGTAAGATTAAAATGCTAAGCGATGATCTGTTCACGGCGGAACAGAAAGTTTCACAACTGGAGTTAGCATTGACTACGAATCTTGAGAAGGAATCCCAGCAACAGAAAGATCTTCTGGATGCACACAAGAAGGCAACAGACTTCGAAGTTGCTTATCAAACAAGTCAGTCTGTGAAGAATCAATTGCAACAGGAAATTAACTCCTATAAGAGTAAGTTAACGACGAGTGAGCGTAAAGTACAGAAAGAGACCAAAGAAAGATCTCAACTCGAAGCGCAGCTACAGGAGGCAAAACTAAAGCTGGAAAACCTGAAATCGGAGTCAATGAGAAACCAACGAAAACTCGCAGAACAAGAGCAGGAGAAAGACTTTAAGCACAGAGAAAATGAAAGCAAGATGGCGGCCATTGAAAAGCTTCAGTCGGAGAGGAAGAATCTGGAAAATGAAGTTGAAAATCTGAAAAGGAATCTCGCTAATGCGAAGTTTAACGCAGAGAAACTTGACCACGATAACAAGGATTTGAAGCACCAGTTGGAAGCAAGTAAAGAGCGCCTGGTAGATGCTGAGTCTGCCGCTGAGATGAACAAAAGCGAATGCGATAAACTTAGAAACGAAGTTCTTCTACTGGAGACCTCATACCAGGAAACACAGCTAATCTGCGAGATGTTAAGAAAAGAAAAAGAAGGCCTCGACTCTCAACTTCTGGAATCATCACTTCCTGAGATGGACTTTGGATCGGAAGAGGATTCTGTGAAAAAAGAAAAAGAGGAACTTGAAAGCCAACTTGTTAAAGTCAAACGTGAACTAGAATCGGCCTTGAAATCTGCCCACGATCGCGAGGAAATGGTCACAGGGAAAAATAAAGCGGAAGAACAAATTTTAGTGTTGAAAAGAGAGATTTCCGAACTACAAGCCGATAACCAGGCAGCTCGCCGCGATAGCACTAGAACCTCACTGGAACTCGACAGTTGCAAAAAGAGGCTAACTGAGTTAGAAATGTCTTACGAACAGGTTAAACTGGCCAAGGAAACGTTTCAAGGAGAAGCCAGTGAGGCACAAAGGAAGTTAGCTGCACTCGAGGCGAGTTGGGAACTGAGTGAAAGCCAAAAGAATGATTTAAACAGAGAAGTGATGAATTACGAAAAGAAGCTTGCGTTGATGGAATGTTCGTATAATAGAATTCGTGAGAGGGAGACAGAACTCGAGAAGGAGAATCTTGAATCGCACAAGAGAGTCACCGAGATGGAGTACGACCTACAGGGAAAGAAAGAACTGTTGGATGAGTTGCAAAACATGGTGCGAGACATGGAAGAAAAGGACGATGTCTTCCAAGTTGAAGTTCTGGAGTTTCAGACCAAGATCACAGAGTTGGAAGCGACGTGTGAAATGTGGAAAGACAAGGCAAGAAACTGGGAAGACGAAGCACAGGCGGCAGAACGAAGAGTCAAAGAGAAGGAACAGAGTTACAGATTTGGACAACTTGAGAAGTCGGATCAGCAGAACGAACTCACGGAATTGAGAGATAATATTTCAACTCTCGAGTGTCAACTCAAAGACAATAAGCGAGAACAAGAAGATTTGCTTGGCCAATTGGACGATTTGAAGAACACGAATTTTAACGATCGTAATAATGTTAAAAATTTGAAGAGACAGGTTAACGAATTGGAAAATAAGATTGCTGATGCTAACAGAGAGGTTGAAGAGAAGGCAGCCACGGTTGACGAGCTCAAAAGACAGAAGATGTTCCTTGTGGATGAGGTGGAAACGCTCAAGGGAGAATTAGTGTTGAAAGGGGGAGCCAGCGAGGATTGTGTCAGAGAAAAAGAAAGAATTAGCCTTGAGCTAGAAATGATTACAGAGGAACTGGAAGAAAAGAAAAGAAAATTGAAAGCATGCGAAGAAGAGAAAGAAAAGATGCGAAATGAGAAAATATCAGCACATAATCTTTATTGTACACTGCAGGATACCAATCAAACGAGTGAAGTCCATAATGGATTTCTGCAACAAGAGCTCGAGTACTTGAGAAAGAAACTGTCCGATGTTGAGCAGGAGCTACAAACCTGCAAGACGAGCAACGAGAGGTCAAACCAGGATCTCAGAAATTACCAGGATGGCGGCTCTGGCACTCAGAATTGGGAATCGAACCAAGAGATGAGAAGACTGCAGCTTGACCTTCAAACGAGCTCGGAGAAGTGCAAGGGAGCTGGAAAGATTTTGCAAAGAAGGCGAGGACGAGAAGATAAGGTTACAACGCGAGCTTTTGGATACGCACAAGAAAGCTTCGGAGATGGTGAAAGCCCACCAGTATTGTCACCAGGAAAAAGAAGCACTGCAGAACGAGATCGCGTCTCTGAAAAAGGCTCTGGAAGAGTTATCAAGCGGACGCGAGGACGCCCAAGACAAAACAAACGATCTACAACAAGACATTTTGGATTTGCAGAGAAAGTTTACAAATGTGGAAGACATGTACGAACATGCTCAAAACGACAATAAAAGTCTAAGCTCACAGTTAGAAGAAGCGGAGAAGAGGATTCGAGATCTTGAAGATGAACTCTTCAGCACACGCCATGAAATTGATCAACTCAAAAGCGCTTCCTTCAGCAGTGAAGAGAAAGTGTATCTTGAAGAGAAGCTGGTATCCATAGAGGCAAAGTATACTGAGCTGGAAACGTCTTACTACAGTCTCCTTCAAGAGAAGAAAGAAGTCTTTAATGAGCAACAAGTGAAAAGCCATGAGTTGCTACGTATTCAGAGAATATTGGACGATAAAACTAGAGACGCAGAGTACTTACAAAGACAACTGGATGAGTATAATAATAGCTCTACGTTAGAGAAAAATCGTCTACGAGATGAGCTGGAGGAGGCCCTTGAGAGGCTGCACAAGAGTGAAGCTGAATTATCTGAGAAAGTCTTCGAGCACGAACGCTCTATTGACGAGCATCAGCGAAGTATGTTTGAGAAAGATAACTTCATAAGCGAGCTGAACTCTCAAATAAGCTCACTCAACTTTGAAGTTTCCACGTTGAAGAGAGAGTTGGCCTACAGCAAGGATGATAAAGACAGTTGGGATGAGGAGAAGGATCGGTATAGAGAAGAAGCGTTTAACATAAGAAAAGATAAATCACGGGCCGAGGAAGAACTTCGGCTCATCAAAGACGAGTACGAAGGAGTTAAAGACAAGTTGGCAACCATGAAAACAGAGAAAATTCACAGCGAAGAGGAGAATGGAAAACTAAAGGAGGAAATATCGGATATGCGGCGGGGACTGGTGGATATCAAGGACGAATTACGATCCGCAAGTATGGAGATTGAGAGATTGAAACGGGAACTGTCCATGCATAAGTACGAATATGATTCATTTGAGAGTGAAAAGATCACCCTCAAAGACGAACTTTCAGCAGTTAAATTAAGCAAGTCTGAGGTTCAAGACGAATTAAGGCGAGTAAAACGAGAGCTGGAGAAACTACAACGAGAGGCTGGGGCCAGAGGACGAGAAGTTGAAGCATGGGAAAGAGAGAAAGCAGTGATGCAAGAAGAGATCAAGTCTTCGAGAGCTGAGAAATTCAATCTTAGCGAAGAAAACCGAGATCTTATATGGGAGATTGACAGGTTGAAATCGCAACTAGAATTGAAGGAAGACGTCGTAAATGAAGTGGGACAGGCGAGGAGGGAAAAGGAAGAGATCTACCATGAATACACGGTTATCAAGGAAAAATACACCAGGATTGAAATCGAGAAACAGACGTTGATTCAAGAGAGACAATCTCTGGACTTTGAACTCGGGGATTGCAAGAGCAAACTACGGAGGTACTAGTTGAAAATTACTTTAAATTGTCGTTCTCATCTGTTGATGAAATTCTACATGATTTAACGTCTAGTTACACTAGCCAGAATGCTTGTTCTGTAATGAACTTATTGACTAATTTTTCTCTTTAAGGTGTGACTAATTGTTCATGTAAAATGACGTGGACACATAGTGGATTAAGCGGTATATCAGTATTTGATATTTGTTTATTTGTTTAGGTTCGAGGACTCCAACAGACACTTAGAGGAGGAAAAACGCCGGTTGGAATACGAACTGAGGACAGCGAAGGAAAGACTCCTGATCGTGGAACGGGAGTTTGATTCCAGAGCACATGAGAAGGAACAGATATCTCAGGAGATTAGTAGCACACGCATTGAACTCAGAAAACTCGAAAACGAGTTACAGAACGCCATGAGGAAGCTCAACGATGCTAACGATGACGTCACGACCAAGCAGGGTCGCCTAGAGAGACTGGAGCGAGAGCTTGAAGACCAACGAAGGGCGTGTAGGTCACATGACCTTGAACGCGAGCAGAAGACCAATCAGGTTAGCGAACGCTCATTTTAACTGTTTTGATATCTTAAGTGCTGTAGGTTTATTTTGCTATGATATCGAGCAGTACTTCCCTGTGGTACTGTTTATTAAGCTATACAAGGTGGTGCTAACTTTTGACTCTGTGCATGAAATCCTAAAGTGTGACCATTCAAATGAATGATTTTATTAATAAGCAGTACAGTTGAACCTCTCTAATACGGACACCGAAGGGACAGAGAAAAGTGTCCGTATTAGAGAGGTGTCCGTATTATCGAGGTCACCACGATGACGTCACTTTTAAGACTTCACTGACAGTTTTTGTTCAGTAACTAAAAACAGGCTCACACTCGTCTTTTAACTGCATCTAAATTGATTAATATACAGCATTGAAACACTATCTATCAGTAGTGTACTACATTGTATAATTCTCAGCTACATAAGGTATACGAATCCCTGTTTTAAAACAAAACGAACTACAACGCAATGATGCATGTGAAAAAGTAATATAAAGTACAGTTCTGAAAACGTCTTTCGATATATGTTTGTAACCACAAACAGGAAATTGTATTACTTACTCAAACTATCATCACCTGATCACCGGATTGTCCGTAATAAGTTTATATGAATTTGCTCTCTGGGGCCGAGATTTAGTGTCCGTTGTCCGTATTAGAGAGGGTCCGTATTTTAGAGGTTTTTTAAAAGAAAATATGTGAGAATTTTGTCGGGACATAGGAAACTGTCCGTAATAGAGAGGTGTCCGTATTAGAGAGGTGTCCGTAAGGAGAGGTTCGACTGTACTTTCCTGTGGCACTGTTTATTGATCTGTACAAGGTGGTTCTAACTTTTGAGTCTATGGATGAAATCCTAAAGTGTGACCATTCAAATGAAAGCTACTGAGCAGTATTTTCCTGTAGTACTGTTTATTAAGCTATACAAGGTGGTTCTAACTTTTGACTCTGTGCATGAAATCCTAAAGTGTGACCATTCAAATGAATGATTTTAAGCAGTACTTTCCTGTGGCACTGTTTATTGAGCCGTACAAGGTGGTTATAACTTTTGAGTCTATGGACGAAATCCTAAAGTGTGACCATTCAAATGAATGATTTTAAGCAGTACTTTCCTGTGGCACTGTTTATTGAGCCAAGGTGGTTCTAACTTTTGACTCTGTGCATGAAATCCTAAAGTGTGACCATTCAAATGAATGATTTTAAGCAGTACTTTCCTGTGGCACTGTTTGTTGAGCCGTACAAGGTGGTTATAACTTTTGAGTCTATGGATGAAATCCTAAAGTGTGACCATTCAAATGAAAGCTCCTATTGCAAAATGAAATTTGGTATTTTATTCTTCTTTTGATGTTGACCAATATTATTGGGGTTCAAAACATCTTTCTTTTCATCAGGTGAGCACCTTGCAGCAGCGGATTGAAGAGCTTGAAAGCGAGATTCAGAGCTTGCAGGATGATTTGATACTCAGCCATAGAGCGTACGAGCAGTGCAAGAGACAGCTGGAAGAAAGAGAATCAGATTCAGATGACCAAACAGAGACTTCCACTCTTCATTTCGATATCAAAGACGTTCCACAACAGACAACAACCCTTGACATTGATGTCAAACCTCCAGTCACAACGTTGGACATTAATTTGAGTCCTCGCCAATGGTCTGATTACAGTTTTACAACTCAAACTACTAGAACAGAATTTGAATTCCAGCCACAAACGACAGTGGAATACACACCGCAACCGACCACAACAACAGAGTTTGAATCCAGTAAACAAACAACTACCACACTGGATATTGATGTAAAACAGCGTCACGCAACGACTGAACTGGAAATTGATATCGAACAAAAACCCCGATTCACTCCTATTACGTCAATGTCAACCGGAAGTGCGTCATCTTTCCAGGTTTATAGGGACCGGAAGTACAGTCCTGTTCAGTTTACTCTTGAGGAAGAGGAGGACGGGGAGTATGAAATCGCGCAGATTGAAAGCAGGAGAAGCTCAAGAAGAAGATGGAAATATTAACACAAAAATGTGCTGTTTAACATTACACTAATTTTTATCCATAATTACTCATAAAATATATAATTAATGTGTGTTGCGTGGTTGTTGGTTGTTCAAAGGCCTTTGACGCATGTCCCTGTGGCTGACCATAAAGAGCGAGGGCCCAGGTTAGTGAAAGGGATGGTCTTTCGCACCTCTTGCACAGGAATTCGTCACGTGACATTTAGAAAAACATTTTTAGGTGTGACAGGAAAATACTACGTTTAATCATAAAAATAATAAAATGCACGCGCATTGTTCCAGTTGTATTGATTAACAGTAAGAGTTTCTTATTTTAAATTGAATTTTTATATATCGTTTGGTTTCATAAATTAATGAGTTGTGCAAACTTTCCTATGGCAGAAAATTTGTCCAATGTTGTCTCAATACGTTTCTATGCTGAAGCACTATCATTAGTTCTTTTTGGACGATATATTTAGTACGTAATAACACGTCTATATTTCAAATGTAGGTTTTGAGAATTTTTTCTTTGAAAACGTTTCATCTGTTTTAATATTATATCATTATAGGGCGCATTAAATTGTAATTTATAAGACCGATGCATGAGTTATGGTATACTGCGTATTTTTACTAGTACATATTAAATTGCTATATGTATCATGACATATCCATATTTTATGTAAGGGAATACAAAGGGGAAATATAGCTTCTTATTTCATAGATATGGTAAAAAAAATTTTAACAATTGTTTTTTACAATGTTTTACATATTTCTATCGCTTTAGCTCACAATAAACTTAGATTCTCCAGCATGTACGCTGTATTATAGAAAATATATTGAATATATTCAGCTCTCTTTCAGATAAATGACAAGATGAGTAAGAAATTGTCCAATAAAGGAATGTCTTAGTTAACTAAGGTGATTTAAGTTAATTTATCCTTGAACCCAAAGAGCGAATGCGAAGGAACAGTTGACTTTCATTTCTGACAGATTTCCGGCCCGTAGCAAGGCTAAAATAACCGGGGCCGAGAAAATCGGCCAAGCAAATTAAAGCTATCCCCCGGTCAAAAAATAGACATTAGGGAGCTTAAGCAACGACGACGGCGACGGCAACGGCGACGGCAACGACAACGTCAAAAATCAATGTTTAGTAAGCAAAACAACAACGCTGTATTTTGGTACATTTCTTTGACGTCCCTGCACGACTACGACATGAAATTTTCTAATTTCACGTTTTATGGAGGGCGTAAACACACCACGACAAATTTTTCCGAGTTGTCTTTTTAACTTGGAACTTGTCTACGGGCCTGCGTTTTGACCGCAGACTCAAACACATCGTACAGCTTAATAAAGAATACAGTGACAGTACCACAGGAAAGCAGAGCTCCGTACTGGCTTTCACTTTAAGGTTTTGTTTACAGACTCAAAAGTTCGAACCACCTTATACACGCATAACAAGAAGCTGCACACAGCTTGATCTCGTGGCATCTTTAACCCATTGCAGTATTGATTCCCGAGTGTTTTGAGTGCTTTTACGGAGTAACATAAAAATAATGTATAAAAAATAAGACTACAGTGTGTTGCCCAGTTTCCGGCCAGTACCAGTTTCCGGCCAAAAAAAACTTACGTCGGTTATGTTCGTCGGAGTTTTAAATTTTCGTTCACCGAAACACTCCGAAAGAAAGACGAACATTTCCGTAATACATTGGTGGTTTTGGCGCTCTTTTTGAACAAGAAACGGCCGAGGAAGGACAGGTTTTGTCCAGGTGATTAAAGACCCATTAAACGTTTAGCGATTAATTTTCGTTCGTTTCACTGTACATCAAAACTACCGTAGATAAACAAATAGTTCGTTTCACAGGAAAAATCTCAAGGAGCTTCATAATTTTTGGACAAATGTTAGATTAAAGATGAAATTGATTAGGGAATCTATCATCATCAGTTAGAATACGGCTGTTCCTGAAATTTTAACAGTCAAATTCTCAGCGAAGATTTCGACCTAGTGTGCCAGTTTCCGACTACTAAAACACTAAAACATTGCTCAAAACCTACCTTATTACATGAAATTGTCGCGACACGTTAATTTCGCGAATTTCGCGATTTAAAAAAAATCGCGAAATTAAAGTGACCCGAACAATATAATAATAAGTGTCGCGAACATAACATGACGCGAAAATTAAGTGACTCCCCTTATGTCAATAATCAAGAAAGAAATGAGTTTACAGTATTACCATTAAAACGTTTACAAAATCATATTTTTAACTATTCTGTTGATCCATATCAAGACATTTACACAAATAACTCGCGAGACTTGTACATATGTTTCTAAACGGCACTGTGTTACTAAACGGCATCATTTTTTCTTCGGAGTCCGAATATTGAATACTGAATATTGTGGTCAATAATTGTGGTCAATAATTGGTCAAGACCAATAATTTACGAATAAGCATGAACTGCTTTGTTGTTACTGTTGACATATAGTCCAGCCGTTGCGTTTTTTTTTGGTAATTTTGACGTTATTGCCGACCTTTGATAAATTCGTTTTATCTAATTCAAGCACATGTTAAATAACATTGCCAAGGAAGTAGATTGTGTCTTACTCAAAAACGCGAAATTTAAGTGATTCAAAATACAAAATTTTAGCAAAATCGCGAAATTTAAGTGTCGGGAAATATGCACACCTCAAAATCGCGAAATAAACGTGTCGCGGAAATTTCATGTAATAAGGTATTCCTTATTGAGTGAAAGAACCGAATTTTAAAATTTCCTGGTCGAGAAGTTAAAGACATGATAAGTAGTCTGTCAACATACCGCGGAAGACACGCTTCCGGGTCACTGAGGTCATACATATTTTGAATACACTGTGTAAAACAGTAGATGACAAAGCTTTATATTAAAACTTGCCTGATATTTATAACTAGGCGACCACTATTATCAAGGGGCTTACAAGTCGGTTTACGTCGAGCGGTTTCAAGGAAAATTTACTTTAAGTCGGTGGTCGGAAACTGGGCAAGCTGGCTGGAAACTGGGCAACTTATTAGTTATGCGACAATTGGTATAATTTCTTTAATACTTGAGGAAAGCCGCCAACCATTGAACATTTTAAAGGTAAGTAAATGAACTGTCTTTGAAAGGAAATTGAGAAAATTTCCGTACTAAAACAAGGAGTTATAGCAATTACAAACTAAAGTGGCCGGACGTGTACACTGCGCGCACTTCATTCACTTACCTCGATTGCTAAGCAAATGGCAAGTTATATATAACACAAACCTTGCCCGAACAAAAATTCCAAGTAATAAGCGGCGAACACAATATCAAACGGTCCCATCCATCCACAAACGCCTTGGATTGTTTTGAAAATTAAACTTGTATGCTGTAATGCATCCTTCTGCTTCTCAAGTCAACCCATCGAGAGATTTGCCGCCATCTTTAATCAAGAGGAAGATCACGAGGTCTCGTGTTAGCCAATCAGACCAGTGGAACCAAAAAATTCGTGCATAAATTTACATGCACTTATCCGACACAAAATTCAGAGGACGCAACAGTGAGAAGGACACCTGGTTTGCTTTTTTACTATTTGATAAGCAGTCCTTTACCCTGTTGTAAAGTTTAAAACCATGTAATATTTCTAATATTGATGTCTCGTCGGCTACGCTACGAGTAAAAAGGAAACTCAGAGAGTAAAACATAACTCGTCGGCTTCGGCACGATTAATAAATTAAACAGCACCACAGGAAAGAACTGCTCAATATCGATCAATAGCCTTCGTTTGAATGATGACACTATAGGATTTCATCCACAGACTCAAAGTTATAACTACCTTGTACAGCATAATAAACAGCACCACAGGAAAGTACTGCACAATAGCTTTCATTTGAATGGTCACACTTTAGGATTTCATCCACAGACTCAAAAGTTAGAACCACCTTGTACAGCATAATAAACAGTACCACAGAAAAGTACTGCACAATAGCTTTGATTTGAATGGTCACACTTTAGGATTTCATCCACAGACTCAAACGTTGAACCACCTTGTACAGCATAATAAACAGCACAGGAATAGAATTTCATTAACATAATAAACACCACAGGAAAGTACTGCTCAATAGCTTTCATTTGAATTAATGATCACACTTTAGCATTTCACCCACAGACTCAAAAGTTAGATCTGAATCATGTTTCATGATCCATGGTGTGACTTTGTAAGTGAAAGGGTCAAGTCATTGATGGGATTATTATGTTTGCAGACTAGCAACGTCTTGGGTCACTAGACATGAACTTATCCTAATGTTTTAATATCTTGTGACAACATGATAGAATTCTGAAATAAAAGACGCATTATACTGGGGAGGGGGGGGGGGGGGGGGGGGGGGGGAGGGAGGGAGGGGCACTCCTTATATGAGGGTATGGCTTTTTGCCCCTTTGTCCTGAGCAGGGTATATTATTTTACGCGAGTCAGTTGGTCCTGAACAGGGCCTGAATCTGTCCTAAACAAGGTATGGTTGCACGACTGTCGTCGTAAAATATGATTAATTCAGTCATTTAGCAATTCGACATCAGGGACGTTTGCTACCTAAATTGCAATTACCAAGAGGGTCCTAAATTAGAAATGGAGTGTGTAATGTCCTACATAGAGTAGGTATTTTAGTTTTCCTTATTTTCCTTTTCAAACTCCCAACAGCACCCCTATACCCAATTGACATGGGTCAGGTAGTAATCCCCCCCCCCCCCACCCCCTCCGGGGCATTAGATTTGCCAAGTATCACGAAAAAACTGATAAGACATTCTTTTAATATCTTGTTGCCATATCAAGGAAGAAACAACACTGAGCTTTCGCATCATACATTTCGCAGCATACGACATTTAGAGGTAAGAAATAACCAAACGCATTTTACAAGAGCTCAATAGCATCAAATCAGCTAAGTCTGTTGTAGAACTCACGAGTGATGGAATCGAAAACGGAAACAAAAGTAGCGTGCGAGCAGGGTCTTTTATAGGATGACACTTACGGGCAAACGTGAATAGTAGATCCATAAATTACCCAACAGGGTACTGCAATCTCTTATAATCAAACACACCACTACGGTTAGCTAGACCTAGCATGATTGGCATGATCTGAGTCTAAAAAAGCAGCCGTGGACAGCACTTTCGTCCTTTTTGAGAGAGATCGAAGTTGAGTCAGGAATGAGAAGTAGAGGAGCGAACAGGGTTACTTACATGAAGAAGACGCTACATCACAAACCCACCTCACTTCGATTATTACATCTGTAAACTCGGCTCAAGCGCTGTATGTTTTTGCGTCCGAGAAAGTCCATGGCTCCATTAAAATGAAAGCTGTCAAAAATTATTTGCTGTAACAAAGGGATAAAACAAACTGAATGAAAAGCTGGCTCCACGGCAAAGCGCTGATTATTGTCTTATACACTTCAGGTAACGTCTGGCTCGAGCATCTCTACATAGAGATCCGGCAAAACCGAACCAGTGCATTTTACTTACGTGTTGCGTGGACCACTGCATTCATTACTACGAGTACGTACAAGTAACATACGAGTACATACGAGTAACATACGAGTACATACGAGTAACATACGAGTACATACGAGTAACATACGAGTACATACGAGTACATTCGAGTAACATACGAGTACGTACGAGTAACATACGAGTACATACGAGTAACATACGAGTACGTACGAGTAGCATACGAGTACATACGAGTAACATACGAGCACATACGAGTACATACGAGTACATATGGGTAACATACGAGTAACATACGAGTAACATACGAGTACATACGAGTACATACGAGTACATACGAGTAACATATGAGTACATACGAGTACATACGAGTACATACGGGTAACATCCGGCAAAACCGAACCAGTGCATTTTATTTACGCGTTGTGTGGACCACTGCATTCATTACTACGAGTTCGTACGAGTACATACGAGTACATGCGAGTAACATACGAGCACATACGAGTACGTACGAGTACATACGAGTACATGCGAGTAACATACGAGCACATACGAGTACGTACGAGTACATACGGGTACACGAAAGTAACATACGAGCACATACGAGTACATACGAGTACATACGGGTAACATACGAGTAACATACGAGTAACATACGAGTACATACGAGTACATACGAGTACATACGAGTAACATATGAGTACATACGAGTACATACGAGTACATACGGGTACATACGAGTAACATACGAGCACATACGAGTACGTACGAGTACATACGAGTACATGCGAGTAACATACGAGCACATACGAGTAACATACGAGTAACATATGAGTACAAACGAGTACATACGAGTAACATACGAGTACACACGAGTGCATACGAGTACATACGAGTACATACGGGTACATTCGGGTAACATCCGGCAAAACCGTACCAGTGCATTTTACTTACGCGTTGTGTGGACCACTGCATTCATTACTACGAGTACGTACGAGTACATACGAGTACATGCGAGTAACATACGAGCACATACGAGTACATACGAGTACATACGGGTAACATACGAGTAACATACGAGCACATACGAGTACATACGAGTACATACAGGTAACATACGAGTAACATACGAGTACATACGAGTACATACGGGTAACATCCGGCAAAACCGAACCAGTGCATTTTACTTACGCGTTGTGTGGACCTCTGCATTCAAACGTTTCTAAAGGGATAAAGCTACAATTGGAAAACAGAGGACGCTTTGAAATATGCAACGAGGATCGACAGCATTACTCTATATACTCCCCCATGTCACGTTATTTATTGCAGGGTTGTCACAACAGTTTTGAAGGTTTCCTTTATATAAAGACACCCCCCATTCCCCCCCCCCCCTTCCCACCAGTCTCTAACATTTTCACCCCCCCCCCCCCCCCCCCCCCCCGCCCCTCACCTTATTCACTTCCCCCTTACGATGATTCGCCACTGGCTAGCTACAGGAAGTGAGAAATTTGGACATGAGCTGATAACCTGTTTCCGTTGAACCAATAAAAACGCTAGAAATGTCATATCTGCATTCTTTTGATATCTTCAGTGTTCATATCACATTAAGGACCCTGAGGATATCGGAGGAGATTCTCTATGATAGCGCCCAAATTTTAAGGGTAAGAAATGACTATTTTACTACTCATTATCTGTTGTTAGAAATCAAATTAGCCTTCTTTTCACGAGCGACAAGAGCAAAACCCCAGGTGAAAAAAATGCCTCTGGGATGTAAAGTAATTGAACGAATACAGGCGGAAATAAAATAAGAGGCTTAGGTCGAGCCCCGGGTTTCACGTTAAAATAATAATGCTTTTCAATGTGTGAAGCTTTCAATGCGATGTTCATGAAAATCTGTTTTTCGATTTGTATCCTTTCTCCCGACCGGTGGGGGGTGAGGAGAGAGAGAGAGAGGGAGAGAAAGAGAGAGCGTAGATAGCTAAATGTAGATGGCGCAGTGAATTGATTGACAGTCATAAATGAGAGCACAAATGTTTGCCACTCTATTTTTACAAGAGAAAAATTCTATGGCTGAGATATAAAAATTGAGCTAATACAATTCATACATCTCGGTCTGGACCTACATACACCAAAAATTGTAAAGTTTCCTTAGGGAAGTTTGTTTCATTATTTATTGGTTTCACCCTATATGGAGTGCTATCCTCCCCGCCTTTTTATCGGAGGAGACCATGCAATTTCTAACACACCGCATATTGTTTTTATTTATGACCAGGCGTTATTTCTCGTCGCATGCCGCGCATCGCGTGTTCCGACTCGAATAACTCGCGTGACTCTCTCGCACTACACATGTCCCATTTACGTTGATCCTTCTCAAAGGGATACTGTCACGACGGAGCATGCGCCAGTTTCTCGAATGGAAGCTAGAAAAGTTAATCCTGAATTTTTAAAGTTTAAGTATTAATTTCAAAATGGCGTCAACTAATGGCGGCGGTCACATTGGAAAACGAACAAACTCGGAACGGAAAAGGATATTTGAAAAAATATCGGGACGGAAAAGGATATTTGAAGGATATTTGTAGTGAGTCTGGTTCGCAAAATAGTTTGATTTCCACCTCAGTCTTTCTGGGACGATCACACCTGAGTTCCACGAACGCGTGTTTTTTTTTTTTTTTGTCTGGAACGATATCAACCGAAACAGCTATATCACGCCAGAGGTGAAATATTAATTTCTAAGATAATAATTTTCTTTTCTTTGTTTTTCTTTTAGACTGTTTAAATGGAGCGAAACAAGAAGGTTATTCTGTCGTTGCTCACCCTGACTTCCTGTGAGTATTCATTAGTCTACCTTTCGTTTGAGCGACCTTGAATAGTCAAACATCGGAAATTTCAAAAAAATATTTTATACAAAACCGGAAGCGTGGTCGCTGTGGCCAGCGGGTAGCGCGTCAAGCGTTTGATCTGATCTGATAAACCCTGCAATGGACTAGTATCCTATCCAAGGGGGGAGGGGGGGGGGGGGGGGGGTCGCTTTGTCCCCTTGTTACAGTAAAAAACTGATTGACAGCTTTATTTTAATGACCACGTACAATTCAAGACTTTAACGGACGCAAAAATATAGAACCACAAGTTTTGGCAATGAAAGTAAATGATTTTACGAATGCTTTTCATTCCGCTTACAGATGTGATGGTGGGAGTACAGTGGGCTCAGGCATCAGTTTCTTCTTCGTGTAAGTACAAATGAATTCCTGGGAATATTCCTTATGACAAAAGATGTTTTTTTTAATGCGGCTGCTGAATTGCAGCTGCAAAGCAAGCTCAAAGGAATTAATTTGAAATTGAGCCATTTTTTGTTAGGCATTAGGCAAGAACCTTTGCTCTTTGTTGTCTATGTTGTACGTTTGTATAATGTATAACTTTTGTATATGCCTATGCCAGTTATTTTACGAAAAAGAATCCGGATGACGGATATCACACAATAATCAATAGTCCTGACAAAAATGTAAATGTCATTTGCAGCCTGCTCATCAGGAAAGTATCTTAATGGATCAAGTGGATTCTTTTCAAGCCCTAATTTTCCAAACAACTATCCTCAAAACAGCGCATGCACCTGGAATATCACAGTTCCCAGTGGGTATATCATCAAAATCAGCTTCCTCCACTTTGAGTTGGATCCATCATTGCGTGACCGTGTTACCATCACAAACGTTGCTTCAAGTGGTGGTACATTATATGGTCAGTCTCTTCCTGATCCTGTGTACTCTGTGGGGAATGCCATTCAAGTGACTTTTACGTCTGTCACCAATCAGTCCTCAGGATTTAATGCATCTTACACGGCCGTCAGTTATGAGTCAGGTGAGTCTTAGTACTGATATCAGAGTTTTCTGTTAACTCCATTACGGCAATTATGTGAGTGGTTACGCTTCTTTACGTACGATGTGGACTGTGCCCAGAAGCAGAGCAACTCGTATCCAGCGCGTTATTCGCGTTTACAATGGCGGAAGATAAAAGGTTTTGGGCCAAATATTTTCAATGTCAAGTTATATGTATAAATCCAGTTAACTAAAGTCAAGTGAGTCTTATTACTGATATCAAAACCTTTGTCGTCGTCATAGTAGTCGTGTGGGTGGTTACATAATGCTGCTTTTCGATGTGGACTGGGAAGCGCACAAATCATGTCCCAGATTTGTTATAACATTTCCAAGGAAAAACTAATGAGGGGTTGGAGACCAGTATTCACTAGAGTATGAGTTTGACGTTATATAGCTGCCAACTTTTCCTATGTCGAATGCGTGTGATTTTCGTATCCATATTACCCGAATTTCCGAAAAAATTCCGACGACTTCCCGAACATTGCCGAAGATGTTCGGACGAATCCCGAACATTTTCGAAGATTCTCGAAGATGTTCCGATTATTTCCGAAGGTTGCTGAATGTTGCAGTGCTCAAATACTCGGCGCGATCTTGCTGAGATAGCGCTTATCTCGACGAGATCACGCATATCTTGGCGAGATTTAGCGCCGTTAACTGGACTATTTTGGGTGGAAATTGAATTCAATTTTTCACGTTAATGATTAATGAAAAAGTAGTCCGGAATTGTGAGTCAGGCGTGTGAAATTGTCCTGTATGCGTGTGATCGATGTTTTCGATCCGCATGCGTTATGCGTGTGAGTTGGTAGGTTTAACGTTATCTTTACAGACAGTGCATTAAACTAATGCGGTATCAGATTGGTTTTATGTTTTAACATTTCGCAACATAGAATTTAGGTTTTTTCAGGTTTCATGCTCTTGTGACTGAATAACATTTATTATTATTGATCTGTACTTTCATGCAGTGTGTCCAAATCTTATGACCTTGAATGACACACCAGGAGTCATCACCAGTCCTTTCTACCCCAGGCCTTACTCCGTCAACCAGACGTGCAGCTGGAAAATTACAGCAAGCAAAGGATGCCGCGTTACATTGATCATTGAGAAATTGAACATTCAACCGTGCGGAGTATTTTGCACATGTAATTATCTGGAGATTCAAAATGGGTTCTTTTCTGGCGATGGTTCTCCAAGAAAAAGACTGTGTGGTTTGCGCAATAACTATGTAGTATATTATTCGTTTAATGAGAGCCTGAAGGTGTTGTTTGTCTCTGATAGTAATGCTGACGACTGGTACCGTGGATTTATGGCAACTTATACTCAAGTGAACTACACTGGCTTACCCGCTGGTACGTAGCAACTTCTTGCTTCAGGGTTATTTTCAGAAGTGTTCAAAATGTATTTTAAATCACATTTCACTACTAGCTGTATGTGCTAATGCCACGTTTCAATACAGTTGACTTCCTTTTCAGCTTGTACCTCTGGAGAGTTTCTTAATGGATCAAGTGGATTCTTTTCAAGCCCTAACTTTCCAAACAACTTCCCTCAATACAGCAGATGTACCTGGAATATCACAGTTCCCAGTGGTTACATTATGAAAATCAACTTCCTCCACTTTCAACTGGGCTTGCAATGGAGTGGGGCATGGCTTACCATCACAAATGTTACTTCAGGTGGTGATAAATTGGATGGTTTTTCTCTTCCTTCTCCGTTGTATTCTGTGGGTAATTCCATTCAAGTGGTATTCACATCACTGACAAATCAGTACTCAGGATTCAATGCATCTTACACGGCCGTCAATTATGAGTCAGGTGAGCATTAATAGCCATGAATCGGATGATTGTAATCGCGATTGAAGCCTGGAAGAAGTTTCGAGGCTTTGACAGCATTCGAATTCGCGACCGCCGCTTTGCCAAGGCAATACTCTCCAACTGAGCTGCCTTATATGTTGGACGCGGTCAAAGAGAATAAACGAGAAAATAAATTGTTTTTGATACATTTATTTTCATGAACATAACGGAATTTATGTTTTTAAGGTTGCAAGGTCCGGTGACTGAAGATCATTTGTTGTTGATTTGTTTTGTCATGCAGTGTGTCCAAATCCGATGACCCTAAATGACGCGTCAGGAGTCATCACCAGTCCTTTCTACCCCGGGAGTTACTCGATCAGCCAGACGTGCAGCTGGCAAATCAGAGCAAGTAAAGGAAAACGGGTGAAGCTGGTTATTGAGGTGTTGAACGTTCAACCATGCGGCGCGTCTTGTAGTTGTGGTTATCTGGAAATTAAAAATGGTTCCTTTTCTGGTGATGGTGCTCCAAAGGGAAGAATGTGTGGTCGACTCATTGACTATGTGGTATATTATTCATTCCGTGAGAACCTGAAGGTGCTGTTTGTGTCTGATAATACTAACAAGTATTCTGACCAAGTATTTAAGGCAACCTATACTCAAGTGGACTACACTGGTTTACCCGCTGGTAAGTGGCAACTTTAAACCTTCATGGATATTTTTAGAAGCTGTTCACGATAATAAATATATTTTGAATTGTATTTCACTTATGTATGTACTTTTAAAAGCCAGTTGTCGATGAAATTTATTTCTGTTTCAGCATGTACCTCTGGGCAGTTTCTTACTGAATCAAGTGGATTCTTTTCAAGCCCTAATTTTCCAAACAACTACCCTCAATACAGCATATGCGCCTGGAATATCACAGTTCCCAGTGGGGATATCATCAAAATCAACTTCCTCCACTTTCAATTGGGCTATAAATGGCGCGGCGGAGCACAGCTTACCATCACAAATGTTGCCTCTTCAAGTGTTGTAAAATTGGATGGCTTGTATATTCCTTCTCCGGTGTACTCCGTGGGAAATTCCATTCATGTGACGTTTACATCTGTCACCAACCAGAATTCAGGATTTAATGCATCTTACATAGCCATCTCAGGTAAACCATGTTACTAATACCAGAGTTTTCTACTCTATGAAAGCATTGTTGTAGATGGTTATATTACGCTTCTTTATCGCGTGGACTGGGTAGCACTACCATTCGTGTTCAAAATGGTGACGCGTATTTCCAGTTTGAAACGATACGTGAAAACCTTACCTTATGAACTAAAGTAAATAACGTCATTTCCTTAGTAACTAGAATGGTACAAACTTGAGATTGGATCGAGCATGATGGCGGCCGGTTGTGTCCGTGAAGCTCCGTGATCATCAACGGGTGGAAGCCTGCGTTTCAGTGCTAAATATTGTTTTTTGTAAAGTGGCAATTGGGGACAGCATAGACTTTACAGCAGTCTTAATTTGATGGCAAAAAGAACTGACTCGGAACGTTCATCACCAGTGCAAAGTTCCTCCCCTAAAAGAAATAGATTACGTAGCGACGAAATGGGAGTCGGCAACCAACCTGGAATCTCTGCTGCCTCTGACCCCGAGTCTTTTAAACTAATCATGGACAAACTTGCATGCATGGACAATCGAATGGAAGAGCATTTTGGCGAGTTAAAATCTGAGATCTCCCGGTTAAGATACGAATTCAAAGAAGAAATTGAAGGTGTGAAAACCACCCTAAGTGATGTCGAAAAGTCTCTGGAAGCTGCATGGGATGCAATCGGCGACCTACAGGAGATTACAAAAACCCACTCCGATTTCAAAAAAACATGTCAATCAAGTTTAGACAAGCAACGACAAGATCTAGACCTACTTAAAGATCAGAAGAAATTTGACAGCCAACAGGTCGAAATTCAGGATTTAAAATCAAAGTTAGCAGACGAGCAAGAAAAGATAATTGCCCTCGAGAATTATTCCAGGAAAGAGAACCTTCGTTTTATGAACATTCCTGAACAGAATCAAGAAAATTGCGCGGATATTATCTATGAGATAATCGAAAACGAGATGAATATTAACGCCGAAAACATTCAGTTCCACGCAGTTCATCGAGTTGGAAAACCTCGTTCGACGGATGACCAGTCTCATGCCTACCCACGACCGATAATTGCACGGTTCTTATGCAGGGAAGATAGAGACACTGTATTCAGAGCGAAGGGAAGGTTAAAAAAATCTTCAACATTTAAAGACGCGTACATCACCCAGGACTACGCCAGAGCTATCCAAATGGAAAGGAAAACTCTAATAAAAGCGATGTTTGAGGCACGAGGTAAAGGGTTAAACGCAAAAGTAGTAGACAGAAATCTAATTGTAGACAATGTAACTTATCGTATCGATAACATCCCTGATAATCTTAAGCCATCTACAACCGCAACTTAGATAAAATCAGTCCTAAAATTGATAAATACATTATGATCTGTAAACTAAAGAAATATAAACGCACGGCTAAAACCCGTTCTCTGAGAATTAATCGCTATCTTTATCCAACATCTTAAACACTCTCAGGGATTTATGTTCTTCCCAAATAACCAAGGTAAATTTTATCTTTCTTGTTGTGTGTATCTTTTTGTTCTAGTTACGTCTCAATTTTCGCTAATAATTCATGTTGTTTTGGTGTTATTTAAAAACAAACTTTTATTATTCTGGATGTTAACTGTTAGGCATAATTACGACTTTTACGTCTATTGTATATTGGCACCTTACAATCAAGCAGCAAAGCAGGCTAGCCTTTGTTTTTATACACACGAAATTTCAATGAAATTAAAATAACTTCACTCAATGTGCGGGGTCTGGGGAGTAGCGAGAAGAGAAGAGAAATGTTTAATTGTCTCCGTTCAAAAAATATGTCAATTTACATGTTACAAGAAGTCCATTGTTCCTTTGAAACCTCGGATTTATGGTCCGCAGAATGGGGTTACAAAAGCCTTTTCTGTGGCTTTTCCAGTAAAAAAGCTGGCGTTTGCATTCTATTTAATAACAACTTCGATCTTAAAATATCGAAAACTTTTATGGATGACGAAGGCCGTTACATTATATGCGACTTAGCAGCGAACGGCAAGAGTATTACCATTGCGAATATATATGCACCAAACGATGACAATCCAAATTTCTTTGAAAATTTGTTTTCTCATCTTTTAGATTTCCAATGTGAAGAAATAATCATTGGCGGCGACTTTAATCTTGTTATGGATATCGAAAAAGATAAAAGAGGGGGCCTTGCCAAAACACATCTCAACGCTCAAATGGTCGTAAAAGAGTTCTGTGAAAATATGGATCTTAATGATGCGTGGCGAACCTTAAACCCGGATTGTAGAAGATTTACTTGGCGGCAAAGGCATCCTGAAATACACTGCAGACTTGATTTTTTCTTAGTGTCCCGAAACATACTGAGCAATGTTACCTTGGCTGATATACTTCCTGGCTTTCAAACAGACCATTCGATGATATCTCTAAATATATCTTCTCATACCAACCAAAGAGGCCCAGGTTTTTGGAAACTCAATATTTCTTATTTGAAAGATGATGATTATATAAAGCTAATAAAATCAACTATCGAGGAAACGCAGGAAGAATATCAAGAAGATGAAACAGTGAATCCTACTTTACTTTGGGACATGATTAAACTAAAGGTGCGTGAAAAATCACTTAAATATTCCGCGGACAAAAAACGTAAAACTAATAATAGAGAAACAAGCTTAGAAAAAAAAATCTTCATACTAGAAAAGGAGCTGGAAAATCCAATTTTAGAAGAAATACAAAAGAAAGATATAATTGAAAACCTTGAATTCTCAAAAAGGGAATTAGAAGAAATTGTTAGAGTGCGCACCAAAGGGGCTATCTTAAGATCAAAGACTAAATGGTATAACGAAGGTGAAAAGAATACATCTTATTTTCTCAATTTAGAAAAAAGGCACTTTAAACTCAACACGATAACTCAGCTTAAAACAAGCGATGATACCTTTATTACTTCGGACAAAGACATTCTTATTACTTGTGAAACGTTTTATCGGGATTTATACAAGACACGAAAGCCTATTAACGGAGAATGTGAATTCTTTGAGAACGTAAACACAAAGAAGTTAGATCCATTTGAAGCCAGTTTCTGTGAAGGGCTCTTAAGTAAACAAGAATGTTTTGAGGCTTTAAAAGACATGGAACCAGAAAAATCTCCTGGTAGCGACGGACTTCCCGCTGATTTCTATAAAATGTTTTGGAACGGGTTAGCCAGTCCGCTGTTAAAGGCACTCAATTATGCATACGAAGCAGGTAACCTTTCGATCACTCAAAAGCGTGGAATCATTAAACTAATCCCTAAGAAAGATTCTGACCCACATCTGATAAAAAACTGGAGACCATTAACACTTTTAAACTGCGATTATAAGATAGCAACGAAAGCTATAGCAAACCGTTTGAAGAAAGTGATTCCAAAACTGATCAACAACGATCAAACCGGTTTCATCAAAGGACGCTTTATAGGCGAAAACATACTCTTAATCGACAGTGTCATCAAATACGCGGCTGAAAAAAACATCTCAGGCCTTCTTCTGTTTGTTGACTTTGAAAAAGCGTTTGATTCGTTGGAGTGGACTTTTATTAACAGAACTCTTGAGTACTTTCGTTTTGGCCCTTCCTTCACTGAATGGATCAAGCTATTTTATAGAGATATCGAAAGCTGCGTTTTAAACAATGGCTGGTCCACTAGTTTTTTTAAGCCACAAAGGGGTGTTAGGCAAGGCTGCCCTCTTTCACCTTATCTTTTCATATTATCGGCAGAGGTGTTAGCTAATGCAGTCAGAAAAAGTAAAATAATAAAAGGTATTTTTGTAAACAACGAAGAGATCAAATTAAGTCAATATGCAGACGACACTACTTTTATCCTCGATGGTACAAAAGACTCCTTGAGTGCGGCTTTTAACCTACTTGAGCGCTTTGGTAGTGTCTCTGGCCTCAGACTCAACTATAAAAAAACTGAAGCCTTATGGATTGGATCAAACACAGGTAAAAAGGAAAAGCTCTTCCCAGAAAAAGACCTGAAATGGCCTGAAACCAAAGTAAAATCCCTTGGTGTTTGGCTCTCAACTGACCCTTATATCACCATGAAAGTAAACTATAGAGAAAAATTGGAGAAGATAAGGTGTGTTTTAAATTGCTGGAAATACCGACGATTGACCTTTGTTGGAAAAATTCTTGTCCTCAAAAGTCTTGCTGCGTCACAACTAACCTACATACTAGCACCTTTGACAACAGATGATAAAACACTCAAGGAGATAAATGATGTATTTTATACCTTTCTATGGAATAATAAAGGAGATAAAATTAAACGCAATATAATGATTAACGATTACGGGAAAGGAGGATTGAAAATGATCGACATTTTTTCGTATAACAAATCGCTTAAAACTACATGGATAAAGAAATATCTTGATGATGAGAACAGTGGAAAATGGAAACTTTTTCTTGAAAGAGAGCTAGAAAAATATGATGGAAAGTTGATTTTTAGTGGTAACCTCAATAGGAAGGATACTTTGGAAACATTCCACGTTACTAACCCTTTATTTAAAGAACTTTTATGTATATGGGCTGAAGTTAATTTTAATCCCCAAATAAACAGTAAGCAGCAGTTTCTAGAACAACCCCTATGGCATAATTCATTAATCAGAGTAGACAACAAACCCATCGTTTTCAAACAGCTAATTTCGAAAGGCATTTTGAAAATAAAACACCTAATGAAAGATCAGGACAAGTTCTTCTCTTTCGCTGAATTTAGGACCACCTACAACATACAAATGCAACCCTTAACTTTCCATGGCCTCATATCATCAATTCGAAGTATTTCAATTTCTTCAAAAGCTGTATCTAATGAAACAGATTATGAAGATTTCTTTTCTGCTTTCATCAAATGCATAAAAGCAAACAAACTTGTTTATAGAAAGCTCGTATCTTCGAAATCTTTTAATCCTGAAAAAAGTCAAACAAAGTGGAATGCTAATTGTGAAATCGATAACTGTTGTAAACCAGATTGGATAAAAGCATATACGTTGGCTTTTAGCTGCACCAAGAGCACTAAAATTATTAATTTTCACTTCAGATTTTTGCATAGAATCTTACCAACGAACAGCTTTTTATCAAAAATCGGCATTAAAGACAATCCTAACTGCACTTTTTGTGGCAAAGGTTCTGAAGAACTCACACACCTTTTCTGGCATTGCAATAAAACTGCTTCTTTTTGGGATGATTTACTTCTATGGTTGAAAACAAAAACACTTATCCCCAATGATTATCAAAAGAACATGGCTATTCTCTTGGGTCTGAGGCCAGATAACTCTCGACACTATTCAGTACAGCTCAACTTATGTTTCCTCTTGGCCAAATATTTTATATGGTGTTGTAAGATTAAAGAAACTTTCCTGAGCATCAGAGGATTCTTGTTCGTCTTGAGCACTCAATACAAGATAGAATTGAACGCTACCAGCAATAACAATAAGAAATGGGCTCCTTTAGCACAACACCTAAGATAAAAGCACACAAACTTAAAAGTGTATAGTGTACTTAACCTTTTCTTCTGTTTTCGCTACACACCCTTCTCCCTGCCACAATGAGAGATATAAATTTATTATATATATATATATATATTTATATATATATATATATATTGTATGCCTTTTTTATTGCTTTGCTCCTACTTATTAACTGCCAATAAGCTAAACATTTATACTGTTAACAATGCACTGTTGTAAGTAAAAGTCTTATTGTCTTGTAAAAAAAAAAAAAAAAAAAAAAAAAAACTGTTGTCCATAGGTTGATGTATTCTCAGTAAGAAAAACCTGAACAATCTTATGTGAGGAAAGCGAAATTGCCCAGTTCTTACACGCATTGTTACTTAATAGAGAGGTTGAGTGATGCAGATAAGGAAAATTTATTTCCAGGTTATGAAAGACAAAGAAATGTTACCTCGACAAAATTTTAGAAATTAAAATGTAACAAAATTAAAAAAAAAAAAAAAAAAAAAAAAAAAAACTTGAGCGCTGATACCCTCTAACATTGTCGCATTAGTGCGCATGCTTGTGGCTCACTCGTAACTTTGTAAATAGGTACTAGGTTGTGTTCTTTTGCCGAGGATCTGCCATTTCCTCTAAACATATTTGAGTTGATTTGGATGGAATATCCCATAAGAAAAGTTTTGACAACCCTTGTCGAACAAACACGATAGAGCCTGCTCTTAGTTTATCAGTTGTCAGGAAATGTTACATACACAGTGAAGACGTAACATCTTCATCGCAAGTTAATTATATCGTTCCATCTCTTGCAGAATGTTCCAACTACAGATTCCTAAACGAGTCAAACAGAGCAAAAACATTTGGCTCTGGTAACTTATGTGATGACACACTGTCGAAAGGCTGGTACAGATTCAGTGGAGAGGCTGGAAATCAAATGGCTGAGTCCTGTGTCGACTTGGGTCAGTGTGGTACGCATCTGCCTGGGTGGCTTAATGGGAGTCATCCCGCAGTGGCTGATGGGGCTGTTCAGCGAAGAGTTTGTTTTTATGATGGGTTCAGCTGTTGTGCTTATTCGACTTATATCAGTGTACGTAACTGTGAAGGATTCTACATTTACAAACTAAAGCCGGTAACAAGATGTAACTCCCGTTACTGCGGCATCGGAACTGTACCCACAAAACCTTGGACACCAGGTAAAAACACATTTATTTATCTTCTACCTATTACGCAGTGCATGTCAACATCATACGACAAATTTGAAAGCAATTTTCAAAGTTATTTGTGAAAATGTTGCAAGTAAACTCTAGGGGGGGGGGGGGAACAAATTATAAATAGTGATTTGCTTAAGAGCCAGCCACATGGAAACGATGATATATGGATGGGGTGGGAGAGGGTGGGGGTGGGGGGGACTGAGTTATAAATGGCATGGATTCTACAAAGAAAGACGTCCCAGGTATGTATACGTTCATGCACATGTACCAGGAGCCCATAATGATGGACTCCTGACATGTACGTACCCGGTGGCAAAAAAATGACCTGTAACCCTACCACCCCACTCAAATGAAATAATTGTGATACAATTTTTCGATGGAGAGCTATGACAAAATCTCATAGATTACCTCTACATCTAACCCCTTCTTTCCGGAATCCTTTGCTCAACAAATATACACAATAGAACCTTGCTAACTTGAACTCGGATAACTCGAACGCCCCTCTAACTCGGACACGACCTATTTCAGTTGGATTGTTTTCTCAGTCAACTACTATGATCGGATAACTCGAACGCCTGCTATCTCGAACAATTTATCGTTTCACCTGGGAGTTCGAGTTAACGGGATTCTACTGCATTTATAACGATTGTTTTCTTTGAAAGGATTATTGACTTGGTTCGACTTCGAGATATATGTGATACATTCCCCTTGTGCCGCGCCCTCGGGCTACGAAGCTGTCGACGGAATAGCAGATTAAGATTTGTGGACGTATTGCTTTTTTCTGCAGATCCACCCACGTTTTCGCTGCTTTCCTTCGCTGAAACAGAAGCAGTAGTCCAGTTGGTAAACAGGAAAACTTTGAGCAATGGAAACACAGTCAGGTACTGAACAAATCCTTTTTTAACTACCATAAACGCTCTATTAAGACCCGGGGGGGGGGGGGGGGGGGGGGCTTATTTATTTTAGATAGATAGATAGATAATCTTTATTTAAACACGGTAAAAATTCGTCAGCTAAAAATCATTATAATACTAACACAAAGCAATAAACTAATATTAAAAAATATCTATATATGAAGAATTTAATAAATAATAAAAAGCTGCTTTCCACGAATGCCGTGCCTTATAGTTCCTCTTTGAGAAGTCGTTTAAATTGCCCAAGGGACTCAGCTTTCCTTACATTATGAGAAAGGCTGTTCCAGAGCATGGCGCCACTATAACTGAAACTATTTTTATAATAGTTTGTGCGCGGCAATGGAACATTAAGTTTATCCTCAGAGTCCCTTAGGTTGTAACTAATTTCTCGCTTCTCAAATTTAGAACTTAGATAGTTTGGAGCCAACCCGTGTAGAGACCTATAAACCATCGTAGCTCTTTGAATTTGTTGCTGGCAAGCAAGATTTTTCCATCCTAGGAGTTCTAATAGATTACCAGCATCTACGTCATAGTCTGAATAGGTCAAAACACGGGCTGCTCTGTTTTGTAGCTTTTGTAGTTTATTCTGCAGAGTTATCCCACAGTTTCCCCAAACAATGTTGCAGTAGTCGAAGTGTGGCTGTATCAATGCTTGATAAATTAAGTATAAGGTCGCTTGAGGAACGAGGTGCCTAATTCGTTTCATGGCCCCAATACCAGAAGCGACTTTCTTTGTGACTTTCTCGATGTGGTCACTCCAGCCAAGTTTGTCATCAATGGCATTTTCAGGCCTTCTAGAGGGGGCTTCATAGATAGGGGACTGAAAAGAGAGGGGGGCTATTAAAAACACACACTCTCTCTCTCAACTTGATAAGAAAGTATTAAAACTGTCCTATATAACATTGGAAGTTGAAAATGTTGAGGTCAAGAATATAATGCTATTCTAACCCGACCTAAGTGGCTGTGTCTTCCGTGGTTTTGTGGGGAGAGGGGTGTAGGGCTAAATAGAGAGGGTGGCTTTATTAAAAACTTGAAGCTCAAGATGGGGGGGGGGGGGGGGGGGGGGAGGGGGGGGGGGGGGGCTTATTAGATAGGGGAGTTAAAAGAGAGGGGGGCTTAATAGCGAGTTTACTGTACCTTAAGTGACTTAAACTCGGGACCTCCGGGTTGCAAGTTTAACGCCCTAATCACTTGGCCACGCTATTGTGGTTAATAGTTTCTTACCATTAAGGTACGAATTTGTGAGAATAAATTCGAGAGGTTCGCTTAGATGAGAAGTTAAAGAGATGAACAGGTTTATGAGTGACAAATATAGATCGTTCTCAGGTTTTCCTGCTTGCACATACTTTCAAATAATTAATTTCAACGTTTATTTAAATAAAAAGGTTTTGTTACTTCTTGCAGATATTTTCAAATCATAGTCCTACAACTTAAAAAAGGCGGAACAGATCTAGGCAATCCTGCAGATAAGAAATATCGAGGAATCAAGGGAAAATATGAGGATCAAGAAGAAGGGGAGCCGTACAATACGGCTGAGTTTTCGAAGGACGAGACAAAAACAACATTTACTGTTGGAGATGGCAAGTACTACTCGAGATCTGATGTTACTGAAGGTAAATAGACCTAAATAAAGGACAGAGATACATTGTATGAGTTAACAGCTGAAAAGAAGGACTGCAAGGAAATAAACTTGTTTATTTGGGGAGCAGGGGTGGTGTAGTGGTGAGAGCACTCGCCCCCCACCAACATGGCCCGGGTTCGATTCCCGGTCCCCCAACTCGCCCTCCACCAACATGGCCCGGGGGTTCGATTTCCGGTCCCGGCGTCATATGTAGGCTGAATTTGTTGTTGGTTCTCGTCCTTGCTCCGAGGGTTTTTCTCCGGGTACTCCGGTTTTCCTCCCTCCATAAAAACCAACATTTCCAAAATTCCAATTCGATCCGGAATTCGAGGGCCACAGGTTTGTCAGTCGAGAGATTGTTAAGTGTTACCCTCGTTAAAACAAAGTCTATTTATTTTTATTTATTTATTTACACATTCCCTCGTTATGGCCAGTACCTTACTGCATGCGCACAACAACCTTTATTTTATTAAACTAAATTGCAACTACTTACAAATTAAAGCTAAATTACGTCATATCATTTACTTACATGTTACTACAAGACTCTTAGCCTTACGTACCTTTAGCTTACAAACACATACACACACACGCACACACAAAAAATAAAGTAATATCGGCTACCGCAAACAGCAGAGCAGCAGCAACAAAACGGTTTTTAAAATGCTATCTACAAAAACTACCAATTATCAAAAGAGGTTGCGCGATTATTGAGCAATTAAGGAGCCTCAAAGAGAGATAGGCCGATGAAAAAAAGGAAACGTCTTTGCTGAAAAACAAAACAAAAACAAAAACATACGATAGAAAAACAATACGGTGAAAGATATCTGGGGAAGTTTCAGAAGTTTGGAGAGAACAGACAGAGTTACTCTGGGGATGGTGGTTCATAATATAATCAAAATCAAATATGGCGGATCTAAATTGGCAGCTGTTTCGCATCATATGACGTCATGACACCATGTAACAAACGTTAAATAGATAAAAAACATCCTGTGTAAGCCATTTGCTTCCAGAAAAATAGCATTAGATAACTTAAAACCTGAAAAAAAAATCGCGATCTGTGTCGCCTTGCTTTCAATCTTGACGCTTTCCCACACTTTATTCCAAGAGTTTATGTTTACAATATTTTTTTCAGTCTCTAGCACTTTCACTCCGTTTCCCCCACCCCCTTCCTCCCACCAGAATCCCCCACCCCCCTTCCCTCCCACCAGAACCCCCCACCCTCCTCCCTCCCACCACCTATTCACTCTGGATCCTCCTTACAATGGAGTTTGGACCCGCCACTGAATCTTCCCTACGGTTACGGTTTAACTCTATAATAACAAACTAATAAAGATTTTTGTTGTCGTTGTTGTTGTTTCCCCCTACCCAACCCCGCCCCCCATTTTACATACCATTTGCAAAGAAATGCACGCTGGCTATTTAATGTTTGTATATTTTTCTATTTTAGCCGTCGCTAAATATCTGAATGGAAAACTTAAGAGCAACACCCAGTACGCTGTCTTTCAGCGCTCTTTTGATGAGGACGGTGCTTATGAAAATGAGGGATTCGTTCTATTCACCACCAAAGCAAAGTTTCCAACAGCTATCGTTGTTTCGGTTGTGGTCGTGCTACTTGTTTTGCTGATCTTGGCTGGTGCGTTTATAGTTTGGCGCCGAACTCGCCATGGTACACATGATGGTACGTATATGGTATCCAATCTCATCCCAGGCCCTTCTCCGCCTTCAAAATGGCAGGTCGGGTGAAGAAACCGCTGGACAAGGTTGCCAAAATACTCAAGGAATCGTGGAGTATTTTGTCACGTGACACACGATGAAATGGCGTTTTCGGAGATTCTTTTTAGCTGTTGGCAGCCGTGCTTGTTTACAGACAATCTGAAATTGTCAAGCGAGGACATTTCGTTATGTTTTACGCGACAAAATACTCCACGATTCTTGGAGTATTTTGGCAGCCCTGTCCAGGGTCTTCTCCGCCCGACCCGCCATTTGGAAAGCAGAGAAGGGCATGGGGTCGAGGTTGGTTTGTATCGATTTTGCACTCGGTTCTGACACGTCACCAACTCATGAGTAAAGGCGCCTTCACACGACTAGACTGCTAGCAGTCCCTCTCTGGATAGTCGAGCGAGCAAGTACGCAATCGTCGGTCGACCAACCGAGTGAACGAAAGTAATGCGAGCCAAGAGGTACTGGGGAAGAGGCGCCTGGTAATAAGTTCGTGTTCCAGTACACCAAATTGAAAATCAATAACAATGTTGTCCCCTAAACCACCACCAATCCTAACCACCCGTCATGGAACATCACTACACATCATCGCACGTTGCTAGACCTAATCAACTTCCCTAGAAATCATCTAATGGAACTAGACATCATCCAACATCACTAGGCATCATACAGGATACTGGAACATGAACTTATTCCCAGGCGCCTCTCCCCCAGTTTCCTCTCGGCTCGTTCACTCGCTCCAGTTTCGACGAGCTTGTTTTCGTGATTAGCCCTTCGCTCGGCTGAAAGGGACAGCTGGCAGTCTATCACGCGACAAACTAAAGTTGGCGAACTTGTGTTGGTAAACTCAAGTTCGGCGTGTGTGAATGATCAACAGTTGGAAAACTAATCTCGTACCCAGATCTCACTCGTGCTTGTACTGCACTGGGAGACCTGGGTACGAGATTATTGGGAAACATGGTAGCGAACTGTTAGCGACAAAGAACTTGTTTCTATTGTTCCCAGCTTTTTCTCTCACTTTTTTGAGTTGGAAAACTCACATTTGACGTGCTAACGTTTGATGCCAGTCAGTTCACATGCTCTGCATATTTAACAATTAGATAATGAGCTTGAGATTTCTATCGTGTGATAGCTGATGAAGGCGAAGCCCGAATCAACTATTGCGCGATAGAAATCAAGAACGAATAATCTAATTGTTTTAGTTTAAATCTACTAGATCGACGTTCAAAACTAAACAACAAATACTCTTCACATACACTTCGAAAACGCAAAGAAGCGGCCGCCATTATGCTACTCACTCTACTCACTTTCTACAACAGAATAGATAGTGAGTAGCGTAGCCAATAAGAAAACAGCATTCTATTAATTATTACCTACAAATTCTAATTCTAAAACTTTACTAAATCTTCTATATTTCTTATTTCTCTTAATTTTACAAATCCTTTGAGGAAAACTATTTCCTCCCAAAAATATCCCAAAATCACCAAAAAATTTACAAAACATCCCATATCATAGATTCATGAGATGAGCATAGAGTGTTTGGATTGCTTGAAACGTGAACGAGATATTTCTATTAAAGCCATGTTAAGTGGCGGGAAAATGGCGTTCAGGTTAAGCCCCACCTTAAGCGGACACCAGCTGCTTGGGTCCCTGAATTTTCTTCCCTCTATTAAGCGGACACTAGCGAGGGTCCCGCGAGTGTCCGATAAATACAGGTTTCACTGCACATTATTATTTAGGCTGGTAAGAAAAAACTTGGCATCAATCAAGTCAATTGTAAAAATATTTATTAAAAGAGAAAAAGAGCGGTACTTCGATCTTGATCATTATTGAAATAGTCTTGAGCAGAGTGCACCACAGCCTACATATATTAAGGGGGGAGAAACTTAACTACAGTTTTGGAGTCGTTGCTAGGGACATTATTTCATGGTTAGCATTTCTCACGTGTCATAAACTGCTAATGTGGTGGGAACTATGAAACTGAACACAAGACATCACTAAATCGACATTTCACATGCGTAACTAGTGCCAGTCCCCAACCGCGCGTAAGAATGAAAAAGCGTAAAAACTCAAAGGAAACGAGATAAAAATCTAATTTTTTTGCCGAATCATAAGCAATTCAACTTTTTTAAAAATCTGTAGCATGGAATTACCGTTAGGCGAAAAAACAGGAAAGTTATTAAAGAAAATGTATCAAAATACACCTTTATGACGTCATAGCTTTTTTAATTACGTGAATTTTAACAAATCCATGCTACAAATTTTTTATTAGGATGTTCTTAAGCCGTTGACATTGGTTTTATTGGAAAAAAATGTAAGATGTTTGAGTTTTAAGGGTTTTTATGTTCTGGTCACGTGACTTACCAAATATGGCTGTGACTTATGAAATTGAATGGTACCATTAACAGAATGAACGTGACCAAACATCATAGCCGAGGAAGTAAAGAAACTCATTATATGACGTTTGGAACTCTTCCATAGCAACCACCTTGTAGTTAAGTTTCTCCCCCCTTAACATTTTTTATTTAACTTATTTTACAGTGACTGAGGATACTAAGGGGAGTTCAAGGAATCTGCAACATTGTTCCAGTCAAGAAGTGGAGATGTCTGGCAACACTAATCCATCAGTAGAACTGACATAGAATGTGATGCGTGTCAATTGCAGGGTCAAGGCCCCAGTGTTAAACGCATTATCCCCTATGTATCCACCAGCACATATTTATATACCTAGGAGATCAGGAAAAACCCGCCTGTTTGTGTTTTTGTGTCTACTGCGTAAAGTGTACTTCAACTATCACGCATGCAACCTACTCACGCAATACCGTACAACACGAATCGCGTGGTCTAAATCAGTCTACAACTCGCTCACAACTGTTGCATGCAACACGAAAAAAGTTGTAGGATTCTGAAAAATGTTTTAAAATCCTACGACAATCGTAGGCAGATACAATGTTATATGGTGCGAGTTGAATTTAATTTTCGCCTGACGCAAGCAGCGCGCGGTACAAAAAATCGCATGCGACAAACAGATAGTTGTGCCGTCTAAATCCGGCAGCTCTAACAATGATCCCATGTACAGGTAACAGCACATAGAGATCAAATTCCCTAACATTAAATAGCACGAGACCTGAATCACGCAAAGATCTTTCCACAATTTCTGCAGCCGACTACATTCTGCAAACGTCGACCCTTCGAGCACTTAAACCTCTAAACCTTTAACTATTTTGTTCTTTGAAGACGTGAAATTGGTGAAAATTGTCCGAAGAAGACCAGACATGATTAACAGGATAATTAAGACCACACGTGACAGCCGCGTGGGTTAAGAATATCATTGCGACCCAACAAGTGGGTGTTTCTTGGTGTTGCGGAAACTATTGTTGGTTAGCTATTGTGTTGTGGTGTGGGTATTGTTTACTTTCTTTTGATTCTTTTGTTTTACGTCATTTGGTGATCGCAACACCAAGAAACTGCCCAACAAGTGACCGAGAGTAGACCAAAAAATTTCAAAGGAAGAAAGCTAAGGTTGAATTAACTGTAAAATCAATAGTAAAGCCCCGAGCGTGCAGTAAACACATGTTCAACGAAGGGAGTTTGTTTTTCTTATTTTGTTACCGGATAGAATGTAAAGAGTTTAAGAAGTACCGAAAACTTTCGATTTCGTAGTAGTAGTAGTAGTAGTAGTAGTAGTAGTAGTAGTAGTAGTAGTAGTTCCTTTATTTAAACGCGATCAGTAATGAATTTAATTAGTTTTTTTTTTCGCGAGAACGCAAACACTGATGAAGGGGTTATCCCCGAAACGTCTGACTGTCTTAGTTGTCGCAGTTTTTTTCGGCACTCAGTCTTAACTGAATTTCAATAAATTTAATTAACATGCTTGAGGGGTCGTGTACTAGACTATATTATAAAACAAATAAAATATAATACTTCTTAATATTAACTACGATTAAAAACATACGCTGATTTTAAGAGGTAATAAACACTTAAACGTACAAGAATTTCAAAAATTTAAATATAAAATGTAAAATCGGACATTTTCTTAGACACCGATTAGAGTAGATAATAAAAGTCATAAAACGAAAACATACCACGACAAAATCCGGCCCAAGGATTAAAACGTTTAATGGACACCAGCTTCCGTTAATAAGTGGGTCGTTTTAGGTAGATAAACGTTTTTCTACGGCTGTGCTGAAGTGCCTTCTAAACCCTGTTTACAGTAACAATATTAGGTTTGACCAGATTGAAATTGGTTTACTGACCGCGGTTTTGTTAAACACCGTCTGCCAAATAACTCACATACTCCAAGAATTGTGTAGTTTTGTCGCGTAACATACGATGAAATGGCGTTTTCGGAGGTTATTTCCAGTGATATACAGTCTTGTTTTTTTCTGGTATTTGAATTCATTGTTCAAAGGAAACGAAGAATTTTACGCGACAAAATACTCTAGGATTCCTGTCCAGGGTTCCTCCGCTCGCTAAACGAAGAAGGGGACGAAGAAGGGGAGGAGGTTGAAGCCTCTTGCCTCGTCCCCATTTTCCTCGCAGTTTTTTAATTCCCCTTTGTAATTGTATTTGTGGGGTATTTGTGGCCTTGCTGCCAAAACTTTGGCCAAGTGCGAATAATATAAAATTACGAAAGATCAGCACTGGTTTAAAATATTCGTTGAAAGGACTTTTTGTGGGCTCATTTTCGGGCAAGCTTATTATTGGAAGGAATTTCGGCGTTTCAAGAAGGGTTTGGCGTTCAATCAACATAAACAATTAAGAAAACAAAATGAACATGCATAAAAATGTACAACGCGCTTTCTTTTAAAAGAAACTAGACTGTTGTTGTCTCCAGTAAAAACCCAAAGAGTACTAAAAACTTTAACAGTTTTCTGGAATTTAGTATAAGCCCCGGAAGGAAGGATTTTTGTGTCTGTGATTTGTTAATTTGTGCTTATTTTTGGGATGACAAATCCCAACTTTAATATAATCCCACCAGCCAGCAGGCAAACTTAAGCTGTGTCACCAGATTGTGGTGTCTATTTGAAAAGCAAAAACACGTATTTGTATCAAAGGAAATGTAAAAATAATGGTCCAGTTTTGTTAATAGTTACTTAATTAGTTAATGTACGAATTTAACGGCGGATGGCCAGGATGAAAAGGGATTACAACTGAAAACGTTTAGACTAAATTTTTCTAGTTGTTTACCTGTGTCTTTGAAAAGCCGATGAAAATTGTTGTGACTCGTTCTCCTTTTAAGAATTCATTTTACATCTTTATTTCTAGGTTCAAACAAAAATGTTTGCATGACTGAAGGTACTTATCAGAAACTTTAGCAAATTTTTGACCATAAAAAAAAAAACAGCCAAATCCTCGTGACATCTTTAAGCTCGAGACTTAAGGCTTGAGAATAAGATTTCATCGGACGCGCCGACAAGTTTGCATGATGTTTCTTTTTTGGCTTCGTTTATGTTTTTACTTCTTAAAGATCGTTTTGCACGGTAAAATAAGCCAAAACTGTGGTTACATTTTGACTTCCTTTTGGTGAGGATTAGCCATGCTAAACTCTCACTCCCCTTAGAGAGCATGCGCGGGGAGGGACAATGCCCCAACTGATGTTTTCATGATTATGGCCAGGAGTTTGCTTTAAGCTTGCTTTATTATCTTGAAATAAAAGGAAAATACGCAAAGAAATATTAACTAAAGTGAGAAAATAATACCTAAAAATGTCAAAATTTCACAAGAATGACAATTTTGTTTTCTTGATCGCCTGTCACGAAACCAAATTTGATGAAATGTAATTCACTTCCATCCTTGCAATCCTACACTTTACCTCGAAACTGCTGCTTCTGTCTGTTTTGCTCATTGTAATCTTTTTATCCAATTTAGTTGTATATTTGGTGGCATTTAGTAAAAAAAAAACATGAAATAAGAAAAGCGAAATTTTGTTCTGAGTTCGGCGGGACAGCGTCCCTTTAGAATATAAACAGCACCGGTGTAGCGCGTAATTTTAATAAAGGACAGCAGTATCAGGTCGATTAGGAATTAGGAATTTTTAGGTGATGGGAAAAACCTGTCGGGGGGGGGGGGGGGGGGGGGCGTGTTAGTGTCCCGTGTCTCCTTGCGCACTTCTTGAAACAATTACCCATTTCACATCAAAACACTTTTTTGAACTCTCAAAAATTTCCCTTCTTATTTCATACCAAAATGCAAAAATCTTTATCCCGATATCAGACTAGAGGGCTGATCCCATAACATACACTTTGGGCCGCATTTAGTCTCCACCCGCACCCCTCTCCAACGAGAGACACATAGCGTCGAGTCTGGAAATCGAACCCGGGACACATTAGTGGTCGATCCCGGGAGGCGAGTACCCTATCAAAAGTTAGAACCACCTTTCATTTGAATAGTCATTTACAGACTCAAAAATTAGAACCACCTTGTAGGGCTTGAAGGGGTAATATCACGTGACCTTCAGTCCTGTGGGACTCAAATGACAAAGGCCATGGCAGCCATGTTGGTGCACATGAAAAGAAATTCATTAAAATTCTTTTGTAGGTATGCACCAACATGGCCGCCGTGACGTAACGTGAAAGCCACCCATACCGTTGCAAAGCTATAAAACATATGTACAGCAAAGCAATTAATTAATAGATTGTCTTTGGGCTTCCTATGGTCAGGATGGAAATAGATTGCAACTTGATAAAATTGACCACATTTTTTCAAGTTCTTCCCTTGTGCCTTGTAAAGACAAGGGCTGATTACGATTGGTTCTTTCTTCAAGAAATCATCACTTGATATTTTTCACTCAGTGTTGTTCAGTAGAGCATTTCGAGTACAATCAAAGTCAGTTTGTTGAATTACGCACGATGTCTGACCAAGAGTCACGAAAATGAAACAAAAGAAACGACAAATTAAAACTGATCCTTACGACAGAAAAACAGAAACAAAATAAAATAAAATAAAATAGAACTAAAGTCTAATATAATAATGCAAAACAAAGCTTCTTCGGGGGCTAACAATATAAGTGATAACAACTGAAAAAACATTACAGAAAATCGATGTGCCAGCACTTCACTTAACCCTTCAACTCCCAACAGCGCCAGAAATGAAAATTCAATAAAAATCCCAAATTTTTTTCTGTAAAATATTGAAAAACAAATGGTACCATGCAAAATTACTGCTGAAGAGGTTTTATTTTAATGGTCACATCATAATATTTCGTCCACAGACGAAAACGTTACACTACGACCGCAATTGACCCTGGGAGTGAAACATGCGCAACAGAAAGGTACTGCTCAATATCGCTCATTCAAATGTTCACACTTTAGGATTATGACCACAGGCTGCACGTATTAAATCTTTTACCATGCCCGAGTCATACCGCAGTTTAGCTCGCTGATTGAAAGGCTTAAAATCGTTGAAAACAGTATTATGTTTGGCTAGACTTGTCAGGATGTCTTGGATCACTAAACAGGATCTCTTTGATATTTTATAACAAATTAGGAGGATTCTCTTATAATTATGAAAGGCGTATTATATTTTTCAAGGATCATTAAATAAAGCTGAGAAAACATTCTTGTGATACCTTGTTCGTCTCGTTGCCACATCAAGTGAGAGCTTGTGCGTCCGTATCAATATTGCGAAAATTTACAGGTAAGAAATGACTCGATTTTACTAGACTCAATGATAAGAAATCAGCTAAGCCTAGTTTTTTCGAATGACAGAAGCGAAAATGCAGGCAAAAGAGATTGCTTCGGCGATATAAGGTAAAGGAGCGGACGCTGGCGATCTCAGCCCAAACACATTCAACAAGTTTAATCCTTGTGCTTGCAGCTGTGCTTGATTCGAGCTCCGTGTTTAACGGAGAAATAAGAATTCTTGACCTGCCGCATATGCTTATCTTTGTGTTTTTTTATTTTGTAAATCGTTCCAAGCGATGAAAATCAGTTAAAAAGCAAAGCGGTAAAAAAATCAGCATCGAGCTCCCAACCCTCCTTCATTCCGGGGGAGGGGGGGGGGGGGAGGGAGGGGGCGTTGAACTTACATCTAGGATAAGATAGGGCAGCTTTATTTAAACAGTAAATTCTTCATTTCACAATGATAACAATAGTAATAATAATAATAATCTATCTATATAAATTCTCTCTAATATTTAAAAATATCTCAAACGTGTATAGTGTTTTGCCACCCCCTCCCCCCAGCTATGTTTGAATGACTCAGATCAGAGCACTGCCCCCCCCCCCCCCCCAGCGGGGCTGCGTAAGGTATAAGGGTATGTACTTGGTGTATCCCTTATTATTTTGTATTTGAACACTTAGTTTTTATTTCAGTAGAAAAAGAAAATAAAAACAGCAGAATAGGGAATCGAACCCGGGCCGTATGATCTGCTCCATGCACACTATCCACTACACCACCGAGGACTAGCTGCCGGAAACTATAAGATAATATGCTGCCATCCCAGACTATATATATAACAACTAACCCTTTCGATACACTGGAAATACTGGAATCAGTGCTTAAACCTAAATACTAAAATCAGTGTTTCAACTCTAGATACTGTAATCCGACCCTAAATTACACTGCAATATATCTAAATACATTACAATAAGGGATACATGAAGTACCATACATTATGATCAGGGATACACCAAGTACCTACAGGAGTATAAGGTTACTCCAAAACACCACTTTGCTTTTGCGCCTTTATTGCTCTGTGCCTCAATAAAATCCTATATATATTCTGAAAGCTTAATAATTAAAGATTACGAAAACTTAATTACTTTAAGAAAAACTATTTACGTGTTTAGAATATAGCGGATGATTTCCAAAAGTACATTCTTCACATCTCCAGCCGGAAATGTTCTTAAGAAGGAGATAACTGATCGCGCTGAGTACCCAATGACCGCGTCTCGGATTTTTATCTTTTAATTTCAATCAAACGTTTTGGATCATAAATGCGGAGGAATGGATGTCTTTCGAACTTGAAAATTAAAATGCGTGCAGAAAACAAACCAGAATGGTTGCAGATATAGCTTCGATGTAAATCTCATTGCAAATGTTTCATTGCTTTTGGTTGACATCTAACCCTTTCCCTCCCAGAGTCAATTATGGAGACATGTAGTGTAGTTCTAACTTTTGAGTCTATGGACGAAATCCTATGGTGTGACCATTCAAATGAAACCTCTTCTACAGTACTTTTGCATGGTACCATTTGTTTTTCAATATTTTATAAAACGAAATTTGGTATTGTTCTTGAATTTTGATTTTTTTTTACACTCTTGGGTGTTTAAAAGGGCTAATAGAAGATCGGCAAAATGCTTGTAAGATATTTTTCATAATCCCGGCTCAAGAGAGTCTCGACGGTACCACGTCGGTGCCGGACATACATGTAATACAATGTAAGCAGTATTATTGGTCGGCACCAATTCCTGTTGTTCCTTTCATCATCATCTATATCATCTATCCTCTTTGTCCTGAAATAGGGACACCAATCCTCCTCCTCCAAGTTGTTCTGTCTCTGGCTGCAGTCTCGAGTTCCTATGTTAGTACGATTTTGGGGTTCTTATCTGGTGACATTCTTAAAACATGACCTAAACATTTCCATTGCCCGTATCTTACTTGTTCACCAATTGTCCTTGTGCCAGATCTTTCTCTTGTCTCTCATTTTTTTAGATTGACTAAATGGAGAAGAACAAACGTCTTGCACTGACCATAGCCGTCCTGACTTTCTGTAAGTATTTACTAAAAGTTTCCCTTTTTTCACGTTGGACAAACTACGAACCGACAAACGTCATCACTGGAAAGATTATTCATTTTGATGAAAGATGATTCATCACTTCATTTTTTCACACCTTGCTGAATGGTCCCACTTACGAAATTTCAATGACCCTTTCACCGAACTGATATCTCGTGCTTGTAATAAAATACGGTAGTTTATGTCTCGGTTTTGCATCGCTAAGGTTTGATTTAAGACTGGTCATTATTTTAATGGTGGCGCGTGGGCTGTGCACTTAGGCTCGATTTCAGCCTCCCGCTGGGAGGGTAGGGGGGGGGGGGGGGGGGGGGGGGGGTATGTTTGAGAGGAGAGTCACGAGTTTTTGTTCGTCATTTTGAGGAAAACCACAACTTTTTAAACTAGATTTTATGGAGCACGGCGTTACGCTGTTTTTAGCCAAAATTTTTGTCATGACCTTTGGAAGCTTTCCGTCGTTTTTGCCATAGTTTATATTGCAAGTATGTTATCGAGACTCATTAAAGAGTAATTATATTAGACTTTTCAGGATAAGGTCAGATGCTGAGACTAGCTCTGATCTAAAGATAAAAATACAGTTAAGCAGGTTAATTTGTTTGTTTTTCCTCTTGTCCTTTCCGTTTACGACGCATATACACTTTAATCCAGGCATTTTAAGTGTAACTTTGTCTGCATTCCACGGACTCTGTCTGTCTGTGCGTGTTTCGCTGAAGGATCACGAAAAGGGTGCGCTATTTTGGGTCCGCAATTTTTAAAACTAGATTTTACAGAGGGTTACGATGGATGTTTTTAGCCCATTTTGTTTTGTCAATTGCCTCGAATGCTTCACTTCTAATGTTACGAATATGTATTTTATATTATTTGAGATTTTTCAGTGTTGATGAGGTCAGATGCTGAGACTAGCTCTTAAGATAAAAATTCCGTTAATTTGTTTATTTTTCCTCTTCTGCTTTCTGTTTACGGCGCATACTGTTTGATCCATGTTTAGTGTAACTTTGCCTGCATTCCACGGACTCTGTCTATCTGTGCGTGTTTTTCTATGTTTGGGACAAGGGTCACGAGTTCTGTGCTCTATTTTGGGTCCGCAATTTTCGAAACGAGATTTTCGGGAGGGTTACGATGTTTTTAGACCATTTGTTTTGTCGATAGCCTTGAATGCTTCACCAGTGTAATGAGTTAATAATAATGCACTTTCAATTGGATGGGTAGTTTTAGAATTAGGTTTGCATTATTTTTGCCGCAGTTAGCATTAAGAGAATTTTTTTAAACAGTAATTATTTTGGGCTTTTCGGTGCTTATGGGGTCAGACGCTGAAACCAGCTATAGAGACATATCTTTGTATAAATACAGTTGATTTGTAGCTTTTCGTTTTTTATCCGTTTACGATCGACGCATACTGCTTAATCCATTTTAGTGTAACTTTATTGGACAACGACTGTCGTAATCGTGCCCTCTGTAATAACCTTTAAGTCTTGAACAGGTAATATTTTATTTTATATTTAGATTACGTGTCCACAATTAGCACAGGGTGTGCACCTTCGGTAATGCTCCCTTTCATTAAGTACTTGTTCTCATTATTAGAGAACGGCAGAAAACAATAGGCAGAATAGGTTAAGGTGGCTCCTAATAGTTTCAACATTCCCATCATGATACATTTTTGATATTCAATCACAGCTACACCAGCAAAGTTAAGAGAAAACGTTTAGTACAGGTTTGTTTTGGCTCCACAATGTTTTCCGTTGTATTAAAGGTTATTTCCGATTTGTGTTTGTTTATTTTACCCACGGCCATCACAGAAGGAGTTTTTGCTTTTCCTCTTATCTCATCAATATTGTTTGTTTTGCCCAATGCCACTCGTTTCACTAATTATAATACACTGCTAGCAGTCCGGCCATTTCTGGATGTCGAGCCACAGGCGGCCCAAGCTCACGTCACGAGAAAGCGAAGGATTTATTATTAGCGGTGTGGGAGACGGGAAGTGACACTTTGAAGAAAGCGATATTGGGTTACATACACGGCGACCGTTTTTAAAATTTGAGCGCTTTATAAGACTTTGTATGGGGAAAATAACGTAGATTTCAAACGCTTAATAAAGCGAAATTTAGGCATTAATTCAATAAGGTGACTTTCCACGTATCCACACTCGCTCCAGATCTTTTCGATCGCGCATTTTTTTCGGAGGACTCGCGCAAAAATACAGACTGTTTTGCAGTCTATACCACACGTAACCGACAGTCATACTGAGCTTGGGGTGCCTGTGATCACGCTATCGGCGATCGATCGACCGATCCGAGCGAGCGAAAGTAACAGAAGTAATGCGACTCGTATTAGTGAAGAGGCTCATTCGCTCGCTCTAGTCACGCCGGGTCACGCCATCACGCGTCTAGTCACGCCGAGCTTTGTTTTCGTGATTAGCTCGCCCGCTTGCCTGACAGAAAAGGGACAGCGAGTAGTCTATGGGCCTGGTACCCTGCGAGAAGTGGATTCTTTTGCGCCGATCTTCGCCGGACGAAGAAGTAACCACTGCGAGCATCCGTTAGCTTTTCTATCGAGCATGCGCAGCCACATGACGCCCCACGTGATGCGTTTGACGTAGTTCCCGATCCCCCTTGTTTCGCGGGAAAACTATTTCCCGGAAACTTAAAATTATCTTCAAAGGAAGGGCGAAAATTTTGATTACTTTGTCAAGTTTGGCAGATTAAATAACACTGTATTCAATACGATCTTTTCTGGTTTTGTTTGTTTGAACGATTTGTTTACATCGAGCTGTACTATCATAATTTAAAAAAACTTTTGCGCTATTTAGTCATTTTTTCGACGTTTGTAACTTTGAAAAACTTTAAAAAGATGTTCTATCGAGTTTGTTTCGTTTCTGACGAGCAATTTATGGCGTGAAAAGTCGGCGTTTTTCTTTTCTGGTTTTGTTTGTTTGAACGATTTGTTTACATCGAGCTGTACTATGCGCGCGCTTATCACGCTATCATAATTTAAAAAAACTTTTGCGCTATTTAGTCATTTTTTCGACGTTTGTAACTTTGAAAAACTTTAAAAAGATGTTCTATCGAATTTGTTTCGCTTCTGACGAGCAATTTATGGCGTGAAAAGTCGGCGTTTTCGAAACAGATCATAATAGGTGGTTTGCAATCAATCTCTAGAGACATGAGATAACAATAGTGAAACGAACAAATGCTGGTGGACGAACAAAAGGAGCTAATGAGAGAACTATTGTTTATGTCCACCAGCATGGCGGCGATGACGTAACATGAAAACCACCTATAGATGCACAGCAGATTACAACGAAATGTACCATCACGGAGGAATGTAGTGCGCATTACTAAGCCTGGACGCCATTTTGATTATTGCATAGCGGGCTCACTAAACGCAGCAGTTACGTCGATGAGTGCATGCGCAAGAGGCTAAACAACGGTTCAACGTTAATTTATTCGTCCACGGCGCTGGACAGCGGCTTGGTCGAAGGAACGAACGGATGCTCGCAGCAGCTCGCAGTGATTACTTTTTCGTCCGGCCTATCTCGACTAACCTCGCCCGACAGAGCTTAACTTCGGTGATCGGACGAGAACCGGCGCATGTCAACCCGTGACAGTGTCCCTTTAAAGAAACGAAGAAATTAATTACTCTACGGACCTAGAAAACGTCGCCATAATTGCGTGCGTTAAGGAATTTAATCTAAGCTGATGGAAATACCGTGTAGAAATGAAGTTATCTATTCTATTCTCCCAAACCACACTCGTCTCATGGGGGAAGGAATAAAGGGGAGGGGGTGGGGGGGGGGGGGGGGGGGGGGAGTGTGAAACCAGACACGCAATCGTTCCGCTTCGCAACAAATATAATATCAGCCAGCAAATTTCAAAGATGTAGATAGCGATGTACGAAATCATCTACGAAACGCATGCAAACGAAGAAGGTGATTTACTTTGCCAAATTCAGTAAAGGGAATGACTCAGCGGATTTAAATCCAGCGCGCGGGGGGGGGGGGGGGGGGGGGTACTTCCGACAATTTAGGTAGGTGTGTGCCGCCATGGCTCTCAAACCCTGATCCTATTTATGGGTAGAAAATGGAGATTTGACGTCCTTTTAAAATCGTTTTGTTAAACTTTAAAACGTACATTTAGGCGTGTAGTACAGTTTTAACAGACCATATCTTTTTCGTTTTGCGCGTTGGGGTGGATATCTAAGGAATATCTAAGGATCATAATACCAAAAATACCAAAACGGATACCCTATTTAAGGACTGAGCTCCTAAAAAAACCCTACCCTATCGGGCGGCACATACCTATATAGCGTATATAAGGGAGTACCCCCCGGGATTTAAATACAACAACACGCAAACCATTTTCAATGGTCACCCACAAACGATCGAACCTCAACAAAAGAGTCCAGTTGCCTCGAAAGCCACGTAAAGTATTGTTTGTCTCATTCTTGCTCATACGCCTCGCGTTGGAATCAATTTAGCTACAACGTAGACAATTCAACTGGAAAATCTTTATTTGCTAACATCAGACATCAACATTTGCTGTTGCATCAGATCAGTGTATCGTGACTTGCCCTGCGTTGGAACTGCTAACGACATAACCCGTTGCGGTGAGTTTTCTCTAGTAGGCCACGAATCTGTCGCACGTATACCACTGGAATCTGACAATATTGATTGGTTGCTTTTGCAACCACTCGATAAAAATACTTGCCAAAATTTTGGTATTCAAATTATTGATAAATTAAGAAAGTAGTAATCATGGAGGTGCAGTCGCCATTGTCCGGAGTTGAATGTGTCGAGTTTAATTTGTGTTACAGTTTTCGTTAAAATTGAATTTTTACGGTTACAAAAGCAGCAAACACATGGAATGTACGAAGTTTTTTACATCAACAACAAAAAAGCTTGATTATAAAGAACAAACATAGCAATAAAACATCCTAAGAATAGGCCATTTCCGAGTTGCCTTTAGCCTCTCTATCAAAGCGAGGCTAGGTGCGAAACCTTTCATATGAAGATGAGTTTTCATTCACATGCAAATATAACTTATTTGCATGTGAATGAAAACTCATCTTCATATGAAAGGTTTCGCACCTAGCCTCGCTTTGATAGATAGGCTAAAGTCAACTCGGAAATGGCCTATTAATCAGCCCATGTTCACATGCCTCTTACAGATGTGATAGCCGGAGTACAGTGGGCTCAGGCTCAGGAGACACCTTCATGTAAGTACAAATGAATTCCACTATAATAATAATAATAATAATAATAATAATAATAATAACAATAATAACTTTATTTCCAGAGGGAAACTACACGTAACAGTTGGGGACTGACAAACTAGTGTAGTGGCCATCAATTAGAATCTAAACTACAACAATAAAATACAGTAAAAAGTTAAGCTACAAGAAAACTATATAATAAAAGTATAAAATATTCGAGATACTATAAAGAAAATAAGGACAAGTTTATTTAGGCTGCTGTTTAGTCTTCTATTAAGGAGACGGGGATTGAAAACAAGATGGTACAAAACGGCACAAATCCGACTGACCCACCCCTAAATAATTGTCGAATATTACTTAGAATAGAGCGCTTAGAATGAATCATTCTCTTGTTGTAATATGTAATAAGATTATTATGTATAAGAACTTCTATTGTAAATTCATAATTGATGCAGCTGCCACAGACGCAGTAACTGATGCGGCTACCACAGACCCACAAACTGATGTATCTGCCACAGACACACCAACCGATGCACGTTCTACAAGAGCACCAACCGATGTACCTGTCACAGACGCACCAACCAATGCACCCTCAACAGATGCACCAACCGAAGCACCTTCAACAGAAGCGCCAACCGATACACCTGCCACAGACGCATCAACCGATGCCGCTGCCACCCACGCATCAACCGATGCCGCTGCCACAGACGAACTAACCGATGGAGCTGTTACAGACACACCACCCGATGCCGCTGTCACAGACGCATCAACAGATGCACCTACCACAGATGCAGCTACAAATGCACAAACGGATCCGGCTGCCACTGACGCACCAACAGATGCAGCTGCCACAGACGTGCCAACTGATGCTTCCGCCACAGACACAACATCAAAAGCAGCTGTCACAGCGGTCACGGACGCGCAAACCGATGCAGTTGCCACAGACGCACCAACAGATGCAGCTGTCACAGACGCTTCAACCGATGCACCTGCCACAGACGCACCAACAGATGTAGCTGCCACAGATGCACCGACAGATGCAGCTTCCACAGACGAACCAACAGATGTACCTGCCACAAATGCAACAACTGATGCGGCTGCCACAGACGCACCAACCGATGCCGCTGCCACAGACGCAACAACTGATGTAGCAGCCACAGACGCACCAACAGATGTGGCTGCCACAGATGCGGCTGACACAAACGCACCAACTGATGCGGTTGCCACAGACGCACCAACAGATGCGGCTGTCACAGACGAGCCAACCGATGCAGCTGCCAAAGACGCACCAACAGATGCAGCTGCCACTGACGCACCAACAGATGCAGCTGCCACTGACGCACCAACAAATGCGGCTGCCACTGACGCACCAACAGATGCAGCTGCCACAGACGCACCAACACATGCGGCTGCCACTGACGCACCAACAGATGAGGCTGCCACAGCTGCCACAGACGCACCAACAGATGCAGCTACCACAGACGCACCAACAGATGCAGCTGTTACAGATGCAACAACAGATACTGCTGCCACAGACGAGCCAACAGATGCAGCTGCCACAGACGCACCAACAGATGCAGCTGCCACTGACGCACTAACAGATGCGGCTGCCACAGACGAGCCAACCGATGCAGCTGCCACAGAAGTACCAACTGACATGGCTGCTACAGACGCAGCAACAGGCGAATCTACCACAGACGCACCAACCGACGCAGCTGCTACAGATGCGGCTGACACAAAGAGACCAACTGATGCAGCTGCCACAGACGCACCAACAGATGCAGCTGCCACAGACGCACCAACAGATGTGACTGCCACAGATGCAGCTGACACAAACGCACCAACTGATGCAGCTGCCACAGACGAGCCAACAGATGCAGCTGCGACGGACGCACCAACAGATGCGGCTGCGACGGACGCACCAACAGATGCGGCTGCCACAGACGAGCCAACCGATGTAGCTGCCACAGATACACCAACAGATGCAGCTGCCACTGACATACCAACAGATGCGGCTGCCACAGACGAGCCAACCGATGCAGCTGACACAGACGCACCAACTGACATGGCTGCTACAGACGCAGCAACAGCAACAGACGAATCTGCCACAGACGCACCAACCGACGCAGCTGCCACAGGAGCACCAACAGACGTAGCTGCTACAGGCGCACCAACCGATTCATCTACCAAAAATCCACCTAATGAAAGTAAGTCATACAGATGGACTGATCATGATGAAGAAAGGAAGAGTTGAGTAACGGACTGTTTTTTTGATTAGTTGTCTGACTTAATGTTCAACTAAATTGAGAGGACCGTTTTTAGACAAGCGGTGGTTCCTGAGTTGTTGGGGGAGTGAAATACGAAAAATTTTATATTATTTACTAAGTCCATAAAGTAAATTGGTCAACGTAAAGAGATGGAAAAGTTGCCGTTTCGAACGTTAGCCCTTCGTCAGAGCATATCCGACGAAATGCTAGCGTGAAAACGTGAATTTGAATCTCTCTGCGACGGCAAATTTACCTAATCAACTCAGCTCATAAAACCAAAGGTTTGACTTTATGTTCGTCAGACTAATTAATATATTTACTGAAGCAGCTGCCACTGACACACCAACCGATGCACCTGCCACAGATGCACCAACTGATGCACCTGCCACAGATGCCCAAACCGATGTAGCTGCTACAGACGCACCAACCGATGCACCTTCCACTGATGCACCAACCGATGCACCTGCCACAGATGCACCAACCGATGCACCTGCCACAGATGCACCAACCGATGTAGCTGCCACAGATGTACTAACCGATGCATCTTCCACAGATGCACCAACCTATGCAACTGCCACAGATGCACCAACTGATGCACCTTCCACAGGTGCACCAACCGATGCACCTTCCACAGATGCACCAACCGATGTGGCTGCCACAGATGTAATAACCGATGCACCTTCCACAGATGCACCAACCGATGCACCTGTCACTGATGCACCTTCCATAGGTGCACTAACCGATGCACCTTCCACAGATGAACCTTCCACAGGTTCACCAACCGATGTAGCTGCCACAGCTGCACCAACTGATATACCTGCTACAGATGCACCAACCGATGCACCTTCCACAGGTGCACCAACCAATGCACCCTCCACAGATGGACCAACCGATGCACCTTCCACAGATGCACCAACCGAGGCACCTTCCACAGGTGCACCAACCGATGCACCTTCCACAGACACACGAACCGATGCACCTTCCACAGATAGACCAACCGATGCACCTTCCACAGATGCACCAACAGATGCACCTTCCACAGGTGCACCAACTGAAGTAGCTGCCACAGATGTACCAACTGATACACCTGCTACAGATGCACCAACCGATGTAGCTGCCACAGATGCACCAAGTGATACACCTGCTACTGATGCACCAACCGATGCACCTTCCACAGCTGCACCAACCGATGCACCTTCCACAGTTACACCAACCGATGCACCTTCCACAGCTGCACCAACCGATGCACCTTCCACAGCTGCACCAACAGATGCACCTTCCACAGGTGCACCAACCGATGTAGCTGCCACAGCTGCACCAACTGATACACCTGCTACAGATGCACCAACCGATGCACCTTCCACAGTTGCACCAACCAATGCACCCTCCACAGGTGCACCAACCGATGCACCTTCCACAGACGCGCCAACCGATGCACCTTCCACAGATGGACCAACCGATGCACCTTCCACAGATGCACCAACCGAGGCACCTTCCACAGGTGCACCAACCGATGCACCTTCCACAGACACACGAACCGATGCACCTTCCACAGATAGACCAACCGATGCACCTTCCACAGATGCACCAACAGATGCACTTTCCACAGGTGCACCAACTGAAGTAGCTGCCACAGATGTACCAACTGATACACCTGCTACAGATGCACCAACCGATGTAGCTGCCACAGATGCACCAAGTGATACACCTGCTACTGATGCACCAACCGATGCACCTTCCACAGCTGCACCAACCGATGCACCTTCCACAGTTACACCAACCGATGCACCTTCCACAGCTGCACCAACCGATGCACCTTCCACAGCTGCACCAACCGATGCACCTTCCACAGGTGCACTAACCGATGCACCTTCCACAGTTGCACCAACCGATGCAACTACCACAGATGCACCAACCGATGCACCTTCCACAGATTTACCAACCGATGTAGCTGCCACAGACACACCAACAGTTGCAGCTGCCACAAAAACACCTGAAAGTAAGTCCTACTGATGGCCTGATGAAGAAAGGAGGATTTAAGTAACTTAATGCTCAAAGGAAAAACTATATTTCATGAGTTGGTGGTGGAGTGAAACACGAAAGAAATGTTTTATCAGCTGAGTCGATAAGGTTAATTAGCCACCGTAAAGCTAACGTTTCGAGTGCTAGCCCTCCGTCAGATCGAATCCGATGAACGGCTTGCGGTAGAAACGTCAAATTTTGAATTTCTCTACCGTAGCCAATTACCCTATCTATTCAGTTAATAAAACAAAATTGTTGTCTTTATGTTCGTCAGACTAATTGAAGTATTTACTGACAACTGACTGACAGACTGGCAGTCTGAAAGACGGAAAATCTAAACTAACGGTCGAACGAGTGAATGAATGATAGAATGATTGATTGATTAAACGGACAGACTGGCAAACGATTCAATAAATGAATGAAACTGACTTATTGACGGACTGCCAGGCTAACCGACTGACTTGCGAACAGACGGACTGACTGCCCGATTCACTCAATGAGTGACTTATCGACAGTCTTACAAACTTATTGACTTAATCATGAGTAGAAAGGGTAAGATAACAGTCATAAGCATGCGCACTAAGGCGACAGTGGTAGATGGTGTTACCCCTGTAGTTACCTAGAAATATAAGACTATGACAGTGCCCATGCTTGTGAGTGTTAACTTAAATCCGACTTGTTGACTGACTGACTGACTGACTGACTGACAAACTGCCTAAATATAGCAGACGTGCTAACTGTGTGACAGGTAGACTTGACTGACTTGCAAACTGACTAATTGAGGTGCTTACTGTGTGACTGACTGGTTGACTTACAGACATGCTTACAGGCATACTTACTTGTGACTGACGGACTTACAAACTGACTAACTGACGTGGTGACGGTCGGTGTGTCTGACTAGCTGACTGACTTACAGTAGACTGGGTAACAGACGTGCTTACTGTGCGACTAACTGACTGACATATGTATTATGGTAGTCTTTGTTTCAAACTATAATGAGGAAAAACAGCGATAAAAAATATATAACTAGAGAATGAAGTTTCCTGATATTTCGGACAGTCAGTTCCCCTGAAGAAGGACAGCTTGACTGTCCGAAATATCGGGAAACCTCATACTCTAGCTATATATTTTTTCTTAGCTGTTTTCCCCCATTATAGTTTTTATTCTAAGTATTTTAAAACAGCAAGATTTGGATTGTGGTCGTTTTAAATAAAATTTCAACGTCTTTGTTTCAAACACCCTTAATGGTATTAACCATGCACCAAATCAGTAACCAGTTGGATATATTTCCGCCACTGTTCACAAAAAGCTCTATTTTTTCTTACAGCAGAGAAATTATTATCCACCACTGCAGCAAAAATTGTTGTCGAAAACGATCAGTTTTAGCATGACGCGAGCATTGCGCATGCGCGCTAGAACAATCGCGTGCGACACTCGTAAGCAAGAGTTTTACCATCTTAATCGGTCTTAAATTTCACACATGCCGAAATCAGTTATTTGTGTAGTACTAATTTTGGAAAATCTCCTTGCAGTTCAGTAGTCATGAGTCAAAGTACAATTAAAATAAACGGAAGAGACATTTTTAAACTCAGTAGTTTTGGCAAACAGATATACGTAATTAGTTGCGTTTTTATTAGACATACCCCCGAATAGAATTATATTGGCCTCTTTTGTTTCATCATTAAAAGTCATGTTTTGTTATGTCTTTTGTATATATTTTTTAGCTTCAGCCTCAAGCAGTGATGTCGTTACGACAAGCCTAACACCAACAGGTAAGTTTGAAATCGACTGTTGCCACTTTCTTGTGGCTGCTTGAAGAGTGTACGTGGCTTTCCATAAAATTTTATGTTATTAAACAAAATGATGCGCAATAAGTAAAGTGTGAGCTCCTTGAAATGTAAAGGGTTTTTTGCTCATATTTATTATTTTTTATTATTAGAAATGCCGGATGAAAAGAATTTTAACGCAAGAATTGCTTTGGACGAAAATTATGTATCTGCATACTACAGCCTCAGCTCGACAGAATCCCTTGCTTTTATCAGACAGTTTACCTCAAACGTAGAACCCATCTTTAGGGCAAGGCTGTCCAATTTTATACGTGTTGAGGTTACAGGACTTTCAAATGGAAGTGTGGTGGTAGATTTTGACATTGTGGTAGATAGATCATCAAATGCGACGACGAGTAACATAGTTACGGCACTGAGAGACGGTAACAGAACAGGAGCCCTTGGATATCGGCTGACAGGGGACATAACAGTAAAGGAAGATCCATCTACGTTTGCTGCAGAAGGAGGTGAAGTGAATCAATTTGATAAGCCTATTGGCTTGTTAGTCAGGCGCGTATCACAAGTACAGTCAGACACAGCCAGAAACCCATACAGAAAAATCGACAGATGTGAAGCAAGTCCATTTCTACACTGTAAAAAAACATATTAATTTAATCTTTTCATTTGCAATTATAATTATTTTGCATAAACACAGCTTACGGCTATTTATCACATCACATAAACGTCAAAAAAGAACACACATAAATATCGGTTTCCTGAGTGTTTCAAATATTTACTATTAATCGGTTCATAATCGATTTCCTGAGTGTTAATTATATTTTCGGTCTACCGCTGCTATTTTTACGCCCGGAGGGGGGTACCCAACAAAGTTTTGTAAGGGGATGCTCCGCCCCAAGGTCCAAACCTTTACCCTTTCATATACCGTTTTTGATGACAGAAAAGGTACCCCTTTCATATACCTTTCATTGAAAATTGTACCCCTTTCATATACCTTTCATTCAAAAGTGGCACCTCTTCCATATAAATAGCCTTTACGTGCGTCTGTTTAATATATTTTGAAAGGCGCTTTTTGTAATACATAAATGGCAGTTTTCCCTACCCTTTTTTATACTTTAACCGGTGTTTTCCCTACCCTTTCCTATACTTCGTGAAATCTCTACCCTTTCATATACTTCAACTCGTGAAATCCCTACCCTTTCATATACCGCCAGCCTAAAAAAGGTACCCCTTTCGGGCGGAGCATCTCCGTTTAGCCCATTATAGGGAGTACCCCCCCCCCCGGAGTTTTACGCTCGCATTGAAACAAATGTGTATATTCTTTTTCCACTGCAGAGTCAGAAGCTACCACAAAAATAACAACACAACCAACAACACGTAAGTATATCTTGGATATCTGGCAATTTATGTATCTTGCTGTTGTTATAACGAGAATAGACGTATAGCATTATTCCGCGAACGGCTCATTATTTCAAATATTAACTATTCATAGGTTCATAATCGGTTTCCTGAGTGTTAATTATATTTTCGGTCTACCGCTACTAGTTTTACGCTCGCAATGAAACCGGGAGGGGGGGGGGGGGGGGGGGGGGGGGGGGGGGGGGGGGGGGGGGGGGGGGGGGGGGGGGGGGGGGGGGGGGGGGGGGGGGGGGGGGGGGTGGGTACTCTGCAAATTTTTGGGCGGGGGTGTGCCGCTGGGACTCTGAGACCCTTGCCCTATACTAGACCATTTTAGCTGCATTTTACAACCCTATTCTAGACTAAACACCGAAAAACCCTACCCTATCCTGGACCAAATTTTTGAACGCTTTCTTTGTTATTAGTTACCAGGGGTCAGTAAAAATGCCGCACTGCCCGCCGTACCGATTTTTAAATGCCATTTGCCAGTAAACCTTGTCTAGACTAAATTCTTCACACAACTATTCAGTTTCCCGGAAAATGATACCCCATTCTAGACCAACATTCTCCTATTACTATACCCTATCCCACACTAAACTGCCTGAAAACCATACCCTTCACAGCGGCACATACCTATATAGCTCATATATGGGAAGTACCCCCCCCCCCCCCCCCCCCCCCCCCCCGCATTGAAACAAATGTGTGTATTCTTTTTCACGGCAGAGTCCGAAATTTTAACTTCCACGGAAATGACAGCACAACCAACAACACAATCAACAGCAAGTAAGTATATCTTTGATGTCTGGCAATTTATGTATCTTGCTGTTGTTACAACGGGAATAGACGTATAGCATTATTCCGCGGTCGGCTCGTGATTTCAATTAACTATTCATCGGTTTATAATCGGAACGACTCGGTTTTCAGTCGACGAGAATAGACGTATGGCATTATTCCGCGGTTGACTCGTGATTTCGATTAACTATTCATCGGTTTATAATCGGAACGACTCGGTTTTCAGTCGACGAGAATAGACGTATGGCATTATTCCGCGGTTGACTCGTGATTTCGATTAACTATTCATCGGTTTATAATCGGAACGACTCGGTTTTCAGTCGACGAGAATAGACGTATGGCATTATTCCGCGGTTGGCTCGTGATTTCGATTAACTATTCATCGGTTTATAATCGGAACGACTCGGTTTTCAGTCGACGAGAATAGACGTATGGCATTATTCCGCGGTTGGCTCGTGATTTCGATTAACTATTCATCGGTTTATAATCGGAACGACCCGGTTTTCAGTCGATGATGGTATCGGTCACTCGACACGTTTCATGTTCGTACGTTCAATCTAGATCTTTGCTCGCTCCTTAAAGGGTAAGTATCACGGGGATTTGGTGTCATTTTAAAAAGCGAAAAATGATATTGTATGATCACAAACCGAAAAATAAAGCCCAGTGGTGTGACAAATTATCACAAAATATATCAAAACTGTCGATGAGTGTCTCTAGTCATTGACGGACTGGGTCTCAATGAATTGCAACTTGAAAAACGTTAGCCTAATTTTTTTCAAGTTGCCACATTTTCGTCTCCAAATGGGCCAGAACAGACCATGATTTGTTACTCTTTCTAGAATTGGCTGATTTCACTCTTTTGGTGTTTTAGCATTATTTTATAAATAAGTTCAGGTGTTGTGAAATGGATTTGACCAAAAAACATCAAAATTCCCGTGATACTTCCCCTTTAACTCAGCTTTTCCGTGATTTTTCTTGCTAAAGCCAAACGTACAATCATCATCATCTTTATTTAAAAAACACGGGATCACTTTACAATAACGGAGGTTTTAGATCAACAATTCAGAATAAAAAATATCAATCATCATTTTCAAATTCGTGTAACTTAAGTCTTGTGAGTTCATATATAGAATAAATTGCATGTGAAAGTCAATTCAACTAATTAACATCCTCTACGCTCCACATTGTATTTCTTTTTAATCACATGTAACAAGACTTTCTCATGCAATTTATTATATAATGAACTCACAAGACTTTAGTTACACGAATCTGAAAATGATGAGTGAGTCATCGAAACGTCATTCTAAACTATTATCGCTAATTTTTATTCTGAATTGTTTAAATACTAAAGTAAATTAAATTCACAAAGCCGCAGGTTTTAAATTCAAGATTTCCGCGATGATATGTGGCAATCTTGAATAAATCAAACATTCAAAACGCATCATTTTGAATTCAGGCTTTTATAATATCATAAAAGTTTTGGTTTCAATATGGGAACATTAAAATTCAAAGTCCAGAAAGTTGCATTCCAATTAAGACATCTAAGGCCCGTTTACACGGGTCCGGACAAATTTTTGCACGGACAAAAACTTGCACGGTTCCACCTTGCGTTTACACGGGACCGGCGGAACTGGACGAACTTTTGAACGGCTAAGTGTGCAAGTTTCCGCGTAAACACCACTGGAAACAGTAACAGGATTTGCACGGATCCATGTAAACACGTGGTCTAGGAACAAAATTCGTCCATGCAAAAATTTGTCCGGACCCGTGTAAACGAGGCCTAAAAGGGAGCACGATCACCTCCCCCCCCTCCTCCTCCCCTACCCCCCCCCCAAAACCTGGGCTATTCCAGAAATCTTATTACTGTTTTTTTTAATTGCTTTATCATAGGTTTGTTTCTGGAGTGTACGAATAATGGAATGATTGTTACATTGGATCACAGATCAATTGCCAATGTTGACCTAGACAAAGTCACTTTGAACGATTCTTTGTGTGACTTGTCTGAATACGGATCTTTAAACTCGACACACCTTTCGATGTATGTTCCTCTTGATGCGTGCACGACTAAACATTCCACGGAAGGCGACACAATCACTTATGAAAACATCCTTATAATTAAAACCAATGAATACACAGGCGACGCCCAAATTTCCAGGGAATTTAAAGCCAGTTTTCCCTTCAAATGCTCCTACCCTCGCTCTGCTGTGGTGTCTGTCGCCAGCTTCTCTCCACGACAGAAAGTCATCCACATCAAAACAGGTATTTATTGCTTAATGGTATCAATAACAAAATTATCGATTGTGATTAGTGGTACGCATGCCTCTTTCCTACGAAATAAGCACGCGGTCACGTGGATTTCCAATAACAGCGATCCAATAGGCCATTTCCGAGTTGCCTTTAGCCTCTCTATCAAAGCGAGGCTAGGTGCGAAACCTTTTATATGAAAATGAGTTTTCATTCACATGCAAATAAAAACTCATTTTCATATGAAAGGTTTCGCACCTAGCCTCGCTTTGATAGAGAGGCTAAAGGCAACTCGGAAATGGCCTATTACACCTACGTTGCGCGCGTCAATCAGGTGCACTTGAATGGCTTCTTTCCGAGCTGTTTCTCTATACTGGTTTCAAACTGATAGAAAATATCCCTCACGTTTTTAGTAGAATAAAGTATACAGTTGTTGGTGGTGCGATTAGTTAGTAATCGAACTTCGTGTCGTACAATTCAGGGGTAATCATGCTCGTAATTTCAAATCGTCCTTGCGCCGCCTTGCGCTGCGCGCTTGGCCGATTGTTATTTGTGTCGTCACGCAACGTTCCTCTCCACTAATTGTGGAGGAGAGTTGTATGACAACCCAAACTACGGCTGCGCAGGAGACTACACTCGACCACTCTGCCTCCGACTGTCATGACAAATGACGTTTAGTTAACCCTTTCATTCTCAGAGTCAGTTATGGAGACATGTAGTGTAGTTCTAACTTTTTAGTCTGTGGATGAAATCCTATCATGTGACCATTCAAATGAAACCTCTTCGAGAGTACTTTTGTAAGGTACTATTTGTTTTTCAATATTTTACAAAAAGAAATTTGCAATTGTTCTTGAATTTTGATTTTTGGCGCTCTAAGAAGTTAAAGGGTTAATTGACCACAGTTCTAAGATATTTTGTTTTCAATCAACAGCTGAGTATGGTAATCTTACCATCGGGATGGACTTGTACGAGACGGGTGAATATAAGACTCCATACGTCGGCTACCCTGTAGCATTCGATCTCAATGAGAAAATGTACGTGGAAGTCAAGATCACATCAGACGAAGCCCAGTTGGTGATAATTCCTTTAAAATGCTGGGGTACTCCTGATCCTGACAAAGCCGATGGCATGTCGTATGCCTTTATCGACGAAGGGTAAGGATTATCCCCATTCTCACTGCCACTGACTCGTCCCCAGTCGTCTCTCTTGGCAAGACACGGGAGACGCGCGCGGGGTATAGACACGGAACGAGGAACGAGAGACGCGCGACCGAGGAAAGCGCGAGGGGTGGTGGAAAGAAGGAAACGGAAAAGGAGTCTCCTCTCTTTCCTCCTTCCCATCATCTCTTGCGCTCCCCTCGGCCGCGCTTCTCTCGTTAATTGAGAGACGACTGGGGACGAATCAGTCACTGCCATCTTCATCTCCCCACGATGGGGCACTCCCCAAAACGTTTGTTGGGGGAGGAATTGGGTGGGGGTGGGGGTGGGGTGTACCGCTGAACCCTTACCCTGTGAAAGACGACAAAATGTTATTTTAATGGTGAATCTATTTCACACTCAATACCAAAGGTAAATACCCTGCTCCAGAGTAACTAGGGACTTCCCGAAGAGCGCACTACTTTATGTACATCTTTTTGCTTTAATCGATCACTTTCAGCATTTTCTTATGCGATATATAGTTTTGTTGAACATCTGCAACGACTGTTTTTATAAACAGCACCACGAAAAGTACCGCTCAGTATTTTTCATTTAAATTGTCACATTTTAGGATTTCATCCACAGACTCAAAAGTTAGAACCACCTTGAACATTACAATTAACAGCACCACACTTTAGGTTCATCCAAAAAAGTTACAACCACTTTTACTACTCAGTAGGTTTCTTTTATATAGTCACACTGTAGAATTCTATCCACAGACTAAAAAGTTAGAACCACACCTTTCACAGCAAGATATAAAGAACTACAGAACAGACCTGCTCAGTAGCTTTGATTTGAATGGACACATGCACATTGGAGGATTTCATCCACAGAATAAAAAATTTCAACCCTGTCACACGACCCCAGGTTTGATTCTTGGTGTGAAAGGACTACGTTTTTGTTTGCTTTACGCAGTTGCAAAAAGGATGACACTCTGGTTTATAACTACGGAGAGAGCGCTGTGCAGCGGTTTACATTAGAAGCATTTCGTTTCCTTGGCGAAAGTGCAGATGCCGAAGTGTACCTGCGGTGTAGTGTTGAGGCCTGCCTCAAGGGTGACAGTGAATCGCGCTGTGCGAAGGGATGCGAGGAGAACCTATCCAGAAAGAGGCGTGATCTGTCTCTTGATGCTTTGGCTGAACAGATGGTCACTATCGGGCCTGTGAGCAGACGAAAACAATCTTCAGTACCAGTATATAAACGTAAGTAGCAAGTTTATTCTAGACTGCAAAATAGCCGATTTTCTCTCTAACGTTGGAGAATTAGGTCGAAAAGCAATGAACCTGAGGAGGTGCGCGAAAGTCGCGAAGCACGGAAACCGTGCGTGCCGCAGGCGCCTGACTCACCTTCTTCAGGCAGACTCTCCGCAGGTCTCCTCATTTTTGTCGTCCCTTTTTTCGGTGGATTCGCGCAAAAATACTGTCTGTTTTGAGGTCTAGTTTGTTTGTCAGGCGGCGAAGGACAATTTTAATATCGACTTTGCATGTCAATTCTACTGGACGAACCGATATCATAGCACAACAAATCGATAATTCATTTCAATATTACTCTGCACTCTACGTGCTTTATACTTGCCTAATTTTCTATTTGAAGTTGTACATTGTCCTGTGAAAGTATTTATATTATATATTAGGGGAGCAGGGATGGCGCAGTGGTGAGAGCGCTCGCCTCTCACAAATGTGGCCCGGGTTCTATATTTGGACTTCGCGGCGTCATATGTGGGTTGAGTTTGTCGTTGGTTCTCGTCCTTGCTCCGAGGGTTTTTCTCCGGGTACTCCGGTTTTCCTCCCTCCATAATAAACAACATTTCCAAATTCCAATTTGATCAGGAAAGAGTGGAAGTAAAAGGCACCTCGTGGATTCCATTGAAATTCATATTTATTTATGTATTTCTATTTAAATTATGGAAACAAAGAAAAGAAGAGAAGGGCGTATTTTCGGGGTTGCTTAAAACAGGAAAACTTGTTTTGCTAACAGGCGAATGGGCCTATATAAGCGAGGAGAGGGGACTGTAACCGAAATTTTACGGTGATGAGTTAAAGTAACTCAAAATAGTTTTCATTATTTTCATGTTATGGTAAATGGAATTCCGCTAATCACCGCGCTCTAAGAATCTCGTTTATTTTAATTTATAAAAATCGATATCACACAACTCGAGGCGTGACTTTAGAAGTGCAAGATCAAGAATTAAAACATTCTTTGTTTCGTTGTCTCTCTCCAGAACAAAAGTCCGAAAGTTCGCTCTCCGTTTTTGCCGTGGTTGCTGGTGTCCTGGCCGTGGCAGTGTTGGCTCTGACTGTTGCTTTGGTGATGTTGTACAAGCGTTTCCGCAGCCCCCAGAATGCTCCACGGGTTGTGTACTCCAAAGCCTCCAGTGAGGATAGTGTCTAAGAGGACTGGAACCAAATTCATTCAGTGCACATTGTCGCGATGTTAAAAGCTGTCTTCCTTCGCCGCTTTTTTGTTAGTTTTTCAAGAATTTATTGTGTTCTTTTTTTTTTTTTTGATATTTTAGCTACTAGGAAGGAAGTTCCTTAGTTTTCTTAGCTATAGGCAACAATTCGGCAACAATTCGGAACAAGCATTAATTACAAAAAAGTAGTTAATAATATAATAACCTTATTTTTTTCTTAGTGCTTTTGTACGATTTATTTTAAGGATAAAAAATGTTTTAAAAGATAAAATTAGTTTCATTTTAGCAGCCATTTTCTTTTTTTGTCGAATTGTTGATAACTACACTAGGCAAGCAGTGATCGAAAGCAATAATTAGGGTTTCGTTAGGAACAAAAAAAAATTCGGATAAATTCATAATTAATTCAAGTATATACACCTATTTCAAAACGTCGCCTCATAAAAGGAATAAAATATGAACGATATGACTGAATGGGTTTCTGGGAAACGAAAAAAATATTGCTGTGTTCTCAAATAAATTGCACATTATTATAACAAGGCAAGCTCTTAATCATCCTCTGAAAAATTTATATATATATAGGAAAGAATAAATGTTAAACATCAATATATGGAATGTTAGCGAGCCTTATTTGCCTATGTTCCCAGAATGCCATTCTGTCATATTGTGTATATTTTATGTTTTTTCCCGACATCATTTCTTTAATTAGGTAATTAAGTAAAATAAGAGTTAGTTCATCAAAGATCTTTTTCAAGAGGTGATTACCTGCCTGCTTTAAGCACAGTAAATACACAGATTTTGATGTTGAAGCTACAGTTGTCGGAAATTTCACCCTTCTAGGGGTGGCGAATGGTAAATCCGAGACTCGCCGAGACGCCGAGACCGCGACCGCAGCTACGTTATAAAATCCGAGCCCCAGACCCAATGCGGGAAAAAACCGAGCCCGAGACTTAGTGCCAAAAATATCCGATTCACCTATCAAAACAAAAAACAAGGATGAAGAATGACAAAAGTATCCGAGACTCCGAGACATTGAGGAAAAAAATCCGAGACTCCGAGACAGAAAATGCACCAGCCAAACGAGACTTTGAGACTTAAAACAAAAACTGCCGAGATTTGGAGACGGGACCAAAATTTTCCGAGACCCACGATTTTGAAGGTACCATTCGCCACCCCTCCTTCTGTCGACTTTTGTAGTTTAGTGTTCGATGTTATTAAAGTATTGCATTGTGTACCACTTGTAAAGTGTTAGTCGCTAATAAAAGTGTTTGAACCGCATTCAAGCATTTTCCTTCTATATAGTTTGTTATTCTTTTAGACTCAGATTTAGTTATTTTGGAGAGTTTGATCGTCATGATAAATTTAACAACAGTCTGAAAAAGCGCGATCCATGATGTCATATTTAATCAAGTTAACCTGGTCAACCAAAAATCTGTGCCACCTCAACATCCAGGTACGTAGTGGATCATGGGTCATTGTAATTGAATACTTATGCTGCGTCAGGAGCTTATTACCAGGAGCTTATAACTAATTGTGTTTATATTGAAATTTGTTTGTTTACTTAAGAGTGCTGAACAACTGTAACATATACAGTCGTATTTAGCCTCATTATGTTTAGATTGTCATTAAGAATGTAGTCTATTAACAGGCTCCTTTTTGGAGGCAGAGAGTCGAGCACGGACTGGGGATGGGGCGCCGCCCCTTCGCCCGCCCCAGTTCACGCTCGACTCGCTAATACCTCCAAAAACGAGCCTGTTCTTAGGCTATCAAGAATGATACATGTTTCGCCATGAAACGTTTTCACATCAGGCAGTGCACTTTGCATGTCATATCGGAAACATGTCTTTGTCTGATTGAAAATACCTCACGAGGCCGTTTTCGATCAAAGCCAGACGCATTCACGTCCTCAGAGCCATCGTTTCGTTTAGTCAGCGGTTGAAACAAGTAATCCTACTGACGAGCCGCAATTTAATATAAAAACCTTGGAACTCTGGTGACGAGAATAAGCAAGACGCAAATGCCTTCTCCTTTCGCTTAATACTTGCAATGCTCCTCGTTTGTCCGTTAGTCCCACGCCATGCGTTCTTTGTAAAATTAATTTCGAGTTTTATAAAATGAGGCGCATATGCTAACGAAAAAAATACAAGACAATAACAGTTTTACCCCTAAGATCATAAGAGGTAGCAATTCTTTATCCAAAGTTGTTCCTGTCAACACTCGCGCATCAGAATTACTCTGAGAGTGGTCAGTTTTGATTGAAACACACTCAGTGATACCAAACCACTCATTTTAACCCCTTACAGGGTGCGACAATCACACCTGTCAATCTTATATGGAAGACCCCCCCCCCCCCCCCCCCCGGAACCGGCATTTTGTATGCTAACAGGGGACGAGGTCGAGTTCCTTATCTCCCCAGTCTTTTCTCCTTTTAGCTGTTGTTTCCTATATCTAGTATTAGTCCCCAGGAAATACTGGTGGTCGAAATGGAAAAAGCGAAAATAACGTGTTGGAGATAAGAGATCGTTTCTCAACAACTCCAAGGATGCAACATCAGGGTGATATTAGTAGTTACTATGTCTAATCTTTGAACATTATTACAGGCTGTATTGTCGGGTCTTCCGATCTCTATCGGGTGTTTTGTTTATGACCCCTCTGAATAAGTTCGACAAAGTGCCGACTCCAGCCCGAGGTTTGCCGAGCTTGCATATCAGAGAAACGAACCCAAGATCTTATTCTTATCCCGGGTCAAGAGAGCTTCGCGAGACGTGCACGTAATGTAATGTAAGCAGTGTATCTGGAGGATAACAATTTTTCTGTTGTTCTTTTTTTAGATTGACAAAATGGAGAGGAACAGAAGTGTTATCCTGACTTCGCTCATCCTGACTTTCTGTGAGTATTTGGTCTGAAAGTTTCTTTTTTTTTTTTTTTTCACGGTGGACAAATTAAACTAGGAATAACAAACATCATCACCAGAAAGATGAACCGGAGTAACTTGTCATTTCAATAAACCTAATAAATGAATCAAGGCCAAAATTTATTGTTGAGATTATTGATAAATCAACAAAATAGTCTGTATACTGGTGGCGCGGTCCCTGTTGTTTAGCTGGTGAGCGAGTTGAGTTACATCTTTTGTTTTAAGGTCATCTCACGGCCATCAGAACTAACTAGAAACTTTGCCTACTCGATATTCATCAAATGAGGACTTCAAATATTTCCCATTTTTGTATCATTTAGTGTTGTTTTTAAAGTGAATTGCAATTTATTTTGAGACTCTTCGAAACTCCAAACACATGAGGATACACAGCGCTTGATCGAGGATACACAGCGCTTGATCGAGGATGCACAGCGCTTGATCGAGGATGCACAGCGCTTGATAAATATTAAACAAAATTTGTAGTATTGGTTACTAACATACAAAACAGAAAAACTAAAGTTCAGTTGCATATTTCTCGTTTATTTAACTTCCAACAAAAATTTGCTGCGTATATTTGATCAAAATGAATGAAAAAAAAAATGACGTGCCTGTGCTCATTTAAGAGCAAAGTACAGTTACTTATTTCCTAGGCAAGCTAAGTCTTTTTGAAACCCCTATCTGACGCATGAAAGTATGCACAGTAAGTGATGTGCAATGCAAAACAGGGGAATAACCACAGGTTAGGACTTTTCACGAAAGGGAGAACCACATTGTATGAATTAACCGTTCATACAACAAAAACAAAGATTTGTTATAAAATCACACTTTAGAATGTGATAGAAGGAAAGTCAGCCAATGTTTGAATCTCTTTCAGATGTACTAGTCAAAGTACAATGGGCTCAGGCTTCAGTGACAACTTCGTGTAAGTACAAATGAATCTCAGGATAAATACTAAATGTTCGAGTAAAAAAAAAATTAAAAGAAAAAGAAGAAAAAGAAAAAAAAATAACGGCTTTTCCTGGCTCGGATAAATATTAGCGTTGTGCTGTAAGCCAATGAGAATAGAATTAGTAAGCGAAATGTTTATTAATAATATCGTAAATGCTCGAATTAGCGCTCAGCTTTAAATAAGCGCCCACTTTCGAGTAAACGTCCCCCCCTCCTAAGGCTAAAAATATTAATAAGCTTCCTCTTCTAATATGCCTCTCCACCCCTCTCCAATGTAACGCATTAAATAGCGCACAATACTGAAAGATACGTTACAGTTTATGTTCAGTTGAAACAAAGACAATGTTATATTAAGGCTGAAATTTGAAAAACGAAATAAGCACCTCCCTTTAAATTAAAGTGCCTCCTTCAAATTAGCGCCTCTCTCTCGACTCAGAAAATGCGAGCACTTACGGTACATGAAGTACAATCACCAAGCAGAGGAAGTTGCCTTTTTTTTCACGTTAGGAAGAAGTTAAAGTTTATTGGGAATTGAAATAGTGAAACAATTGTAGCATTAAATTGCTGGGTGCTAAAAAATGGGGGAAAGACACGTGGCAAGAAAAATAACCTTCGTTGAGGCGCTTTTTGTGTTTTGTTTTCTTTTTTGGAGCCCGTGGTTGTTACTCCGCAGTATTTACATGTATAGTGGGGTCGCGCGGCCTTCTTCTTTCAATCCGGTACACATTCAGACTTTTGCCCATTTTTGGACCTAATTGTGATATTGTCCCCCTTTCTCGAACCAAAATGGCAAAATCAATAGTCATTTTTCGACTAAGAGGCAAAATGTACCCTTTTTCAGAGAAAAGTGTGAAATTCTTAACCCATATAAGGATATTACACTAAAGTAAGTAAGGAAAGTGGTCATAACAAGTATACTCGACGAGGACCCACCTTGTGTAGGGGTAGGGGGGTTATGCAAGATACCACCTACCTGATGAGTGTAATGGACTAAATTTTTTGGCTTAAAAATTGGAGATCAGACTTTAATATTCTGTGTGCATGAAGCTTGCATTGCTAGTAAAACGGCACAGGAAGATCTAAATCTTTCTCACAGTTTCTACTCCTGATAGAATGGGGGCTATACCAACAAGACACCATCTTTTTAGGTGGGGGAGAGGGGGTACATAAAGAGACCACCAGTCTTTTTGTGAACTGATGTGTGAGTATAATAGTTTTGAACATTTCCCTAAAGTAAAACTTTATTTCAGCAGGGTGGCCCATTCAGCTCGAAGGCTGGTATCCACAGAGGCCCTGCATTAAAAAATACTTTACATTATGCTAATTACAAAGCCTAAAAAATACATTAGAGGACTAGGCAAATTACAATGTTAATTTAAATAAGAAGGCAAAAAATGTATTACTAAAATTTATGATAAAAATAATTTTTTGCTAGGCGGCAGAAAGTCTGTATGTTAGCAGCGCTTGCGATATTTACACGGAGTTCGTTAAAAAGTTGAAATGCTTTACCTAAATTCCGTTACAAACGGCAAAATTCCACACGTGGAAAATTCTTAAAATACATGAATGTTGACATAAAGACCAGAAAAAAGGTGGGAAAACGCGTTCGACCGTATCGGTTTTAGCGCCAAAATCTCATTATATGGCAGCGAATATCTACAATGCGCTTGAGTTTGCTTTCCTGCAGAATTTGTTTGAAACCTGCAACGAAAATCGTTTCTCGGCTATTTAATTCGGTAGAGCTAGCAATTGACAGTCATTGAACTAATTACTACATTTACATCCACTCTGTGAAGTAGTCGGCAAGCAAACAATTCGGCGCTGACACGAGGATCTTTGTCGAGTTGTTCCAGTAATTTCGCTCCCGACATGAGCTACGCTGTTCCTTTTTTCATTTCCTGATCCTTTTTCTCAAAGGGTGCATGTATTACTATCGTAAAAAAAGCCTTTTCGATCTTTTTGCAGTATTTTTTTATCTTATTTTTTTAACTTTAGTTTCTGCAAGTGCACCGCTTGTCGCTACATCAGCGTTGATACGTTCAAGAACTTTTGGGTTTACCTCGGTGTAAGAACCTGTGACTTTTTCCTTTGTTTCTTACCTTTGTAGTATTGCATTCCCAGTTGACTCTATTGTTTTATGCCTTTTGTTTTCTTTGTTTTACGTCACTCATGAGTTTCACAGGTTCTTACACCGAGGATGAGCCGAACTTTTTTCTTCATGATTTCTTGAAGCGGAAAAATGTTGTCAATGTTTTTTATCAGCTTTTTAATCTGTTTATGGGAGAAGTATTTCGGAACTACGTTTCTGTTTGTAGAAAGGATTGTTTAAATCTACCTTTTTAAAATTCTCTTTTTTATATTTGTAACCATTGAGAACCATGTATTATTTTCTGGGTGAATGAATCGATTTAGAGAAACAAAAAATATAAACATTGCACAACCAGGGCGACTTTTTGCGAGAAAACCTATCGGTCGCGCATACTTTCCCGCCTTTTTCATGGTCTCAATATAAACACTGAGGTATTTTTAAAAATTCCATGTGTGAGATTTTCTTGTCTCGGCTGTTGTCGTTTTTAATGGAATTTCGTTAAAGCTTTCAAAAGTTATTATCATTTAATCCAATCCTCAATTGTTTTGTCCAGTACACTATTTAGACCAAAGCAGATCAAACATTAGACTTGCCACAAGTCGACTGCAGCCCGACCACCCAAAACGAGAAAACGAAAAACGGACTTTGAGAAAGTCTAATCAAACATAATTGATACCTTTTAACCTTTCTTGTTTTAATAGAGATGTTTCGCATAACTCCAACACCATATGCTAATGAGTCATAATAGTAGAAAGAGCCACAAAATATGTAAATGATCTTTTCGACGCACGGGTAAGCTTTTTGTTTTCTTTGTCTGTTAATCCCTATGCAGCCTCGCGGCATTTATGGGGCAGTGCGGCGCGATTTTTTTTAACAGCCAGTCAATTCGTGGAAGAAATTAAAATAAAAACTGGGCTGCCCTGGGCTTCAAAAGATACTTTAAGCAGACGGAAACTGCACTTCATTTTTGCAAACGCTTTAAGATGCCGACATTTTCCCAATTTTCCCGTGAAATTTTTTTGAAAACTCAACGGCATCTCACATACGTTGACATTATTTTTAAGACTTAAGTCGTCCATTCTCTACTATCACTGACTTGTCTGAAAGGAGGGTAAATTGCAAACCAATAATGAAACCCTAGGGACGTGGTGTAAAATATCTTTGTGCTGAAAAGAGCTATAAAAGACAGTGCTTAAAATTCGATGATCTAACTCAGTTCGCAGAAATGACTTCATTTTGGAGGCCATTCAGGTGAGGACGACGAACAGCCTGAAACACAAGGTAGGCATTGGTCAGTTACGACACTAAAACATATCTCAGGAATTTTTTTTACTAATTTTGTCTTTCTAATTTTATTTTATTTATTTTTTTTTGTGCAGAAATATCAATAGAGCCTAAGGCTAAGAAAACCAAAAAGCGTCGCTACCAGATAACCGAAGTTGAGCAGAAGATAGTCCTAGAAGCCTACAGCGAAAACTCGGGCTGGGATGAAATTTTAACGGCAATAAAGGAACGCTTAAGTCAACCCTTGGCTGGAAATTTTCTGAAGAACGAAAGAATCAGGGAATACTATCGTTCTACCCCAAGAGAATCATCGATAAAAAGGATTAGACGAATTGTTTCCCAAAACCTCCAAAAAGCTAAACAGCTGACTGCCACGACAAGTACAAGCGAGACGGCGATGTCACAGATTATTGTGGATAACAGGATGCGATACGCAAAGAAGTGCTCACCAGAAGAGCGAAAATCCGCGAAATTTAGCCAGGCAGCATGTCTTGACGAAGATAGTTCAGACACCAATGCCGATGCTGATCTCCCAGGGGAAGCCAACCCCGCACCGCCTGAGCCAAAACAGGACAAACCTAAGAAAAAGCGCTCCAGGAAGCGACAGCGGACATCAGAGGAGGCCCACAAGGCGCACACGAAGATGTGTGGCAAGGCAGTGAAAATGATGAGTAAAATAGAACGCATCCTAGATAAATTCGATAGCGACAGTAGTGACAGTTGATAGTATTTGTAAACTAAAACGATGAAAATAAAATGCTTTTTGTCACACAATTCGTGTTTTATTTGATGGTTCTATTCGTGCGTGCCACAAATATTAAGGAAAAGTTACCCATGGGAAAACAAACCGCGTATTTTACATATTTAGTGAACTTTTGCACCAAAGTGGCTCTAGTTGGAGTTATGTGAAACATCTCTAATACGATAAAAAGGTTGCCTAGGCAAACAATACTCCATCATTACTAGTATCAAACAAATATTATCCGGTTTTCTTTCCTTTTTCTTTTTGTTTTGTTTTCATTATTTTTTTTTCTTTTCCGGCTGAAAGAAATTGAATAAAGAGCCAAAACTTGATAATAACTTGAGAGTGTGCAAAAAGAGAAAATATAGGGTAAAAACACGGAAGGAAATATAAAATAAAGAATATATTTATGACCATTGTACTTAGGTTTCCTATACTAACGAACGTTTCTGATGATAAGGCTCTCTATAACTTAGAAAACAACTGGTATTCACGAAGAAATAGTAAAGATTTTTAAAGTAGTCTTAAGTAGACAGTAGGCCTGCATCTCTTCGGAACCTCTAATTTCATTGGACCTGGATGAGGTGCATCTCTATTGTTTTTAGGGTCCATTGTTGTGTTTTTGTTTTATTGTTTTCTTAGCCAATCCTGTGAGGCGTTACGAAAGGTGCAGGTCTGCCCTAAGCAGAATTTAATGAGTAAGGCAGCCCGATGAGTAAACACCTTCTGTCAAACACAGGTTATTGCCAAAGGGCTATTACTTTCTATTATAACTGAGGCTTTATTATGGTGGATAATGCACCTAGTATGATAAGTTAAGCTGGTCAAAGGGATCACAAGTACGCCTTAATTTTGAAAATTGAATAATGGTACAAAGAAACAAATAAATGGAATTTTAGCGAGCCTTATTTGCCTTCTTCCCAGAATTCCATTGTCATATTGAGTATAATTTATGCCTTTTTCCCCACAACATTTCTTTAATTAGGTAATAAAGTGAAATAAGAGTTAGTCCATCAAAGATCTTTTTCAATAGATAATTGTCTGCCTTCAAGCACAGTAAATACACAGGTTTTTATGTTGAAGCTACAGTTGTCGGAAATTTCACCATTCTGTCGACTCTTGTAGTTTGGTGTTCAATGTTATTAAAGCATTGCATTGTGTACCACTTGTAAAGTGTTAGCCGCTACTAAAAGTGTTTGAACCGCATTTCAGCATTTTCTTTTTATACTGGTTTGTTATTCTTTTGGTAAATCCATACTCAGATTTAGTTATTCTAGGAGGGTTTGATCGTCATGATAAACAAAACAACAGTCTGGAAAAAGCCGGATCCATGCTGTCATGTTTAATGTCAACCTGGTCAACCAAAAATCTGTGCGACCTCATGGAGTAGTACAGTGGATCATGGGTCATTCGAATTAAATACTTATGCTGCGTTCACAGTAACTAAAAATTTGTTTGTTAAGAGTGCTGAAAAACTGTTACAAATACAATCATGTCTAGCCTCATTATGTTCAGATTGTCATTAAGAATGTAATCTGTTAACAGGCACGGACTGGAGAGGGGGCGCCGCCCCTTCCCGCGCCCCAGTCTACGCTCGACTCGCTCTGCTCGCCGATTTATTTTTAACCCAATACCTCCAAAAACGAGCGCCCTGTTCACAGGCTATCAAGAATAAGACATGTTTCGCCATGAAACGTCTTCACATCAAGCAGTGTATTTTGCGTGTCATATTGGAAACATGTCCATGTCTGCGCATGATTGAAACTACCTCGCGAGGCTGGTTTCGATCAAAGCAAGACGCATTCAAGTCCTCAGAGCCCTCGTTTCGTTTAGTCAGCGGTTGAAACGGGATCGGCATTTTGTTTGTTAACTGGGCCATGGGGACGAGGTCGAGCTCGTTATCTCCCCAGTCTTTTCTCTTTTAACCTTTCTGTTGCTTCCTAAATCTAGTCTTAGTCCCCAGGGAATACTGCTCTACAATACAAACAATGCTTAAAAATAGATCCGAGGTGGCATATGCTGAATGGAAAAAATGGGAATAACGAGTTGGAGATTAGAGATCGTTGGATGCAACATTGAATGCCTTACCTTCGGGCCCCCGGGGGTACTCCCTATGATTGGCTATACATGCAAAGATGCTCCGCTCGAAAGGGGTACCTTTTTTGAGGCTGGACGTATATAAAAGGGTAGGGATTTCACAAGTTGAAGTTTCGCACGTAGCAGCTAATTCGTCTATTAAAGTAATTTAATGTTTAATTTATACTGAAGTGAAAAGTGAGCCGTAAACGCCTGTTAAATGTTAGCCAAAAATGCTTCTTTTGTTTTTATCTCGTTAATGCGCTTGCGCATAAACGAGATGTACGATTCAGTACGAAAAAAAGGGGCAAAAGTTGTTAACAAAGGTTCTTTGTTTAGTTTGTTAACATTTGTCCGGGGGGTTACTTATTTCTTTTTTATAGAAGCTATATTAGGGCACCGAGGATATGGTTGGTTAAACAGGTTAGGATTTCAAGAAGTGTTTTACAAATGCCTTAAGAGCTATGACCTCATCGCCTGACAGATTGTTTCTTATCTTGGATTTATTGTTTTTGTGGTTTTGAGCACTTAAATAGAAAATTGATAGAAAATTCTAAAAATTGGCTGAAATGTTCTGCGATACCTTGTCAGTACTCGGGAAGATTAACCGCGAGGAGCGATTTTTGAAGTCGCTTAGCGAGTGACAAGTGGAAATGTCGTGAAAAGAAAAATTGTCAGGAATGTTCTGCGATACGTTGTGTACCCGGGATGACTAACCCTGAAGAGCGATTTTTCAAGTCGTTAGCTAGTTACAACCGGAAATGTTCGTGTAAAGAAAAATTGTGAGGAATGTTCTGCGATATGTTGTGTACTCGAGATGAAACCAAAACAGGTAGCTTAAGCGAGTCGGCAATTAATTTTAGACAGTAAGAAGCAACTTGTGGTCATTTATCTGACAAGGCTGTCAAATCGGAAATAAAACACGCGTTCATGCGTCGCTCGTGAAGGGGCCTAATTTGATTGTATTATACAATGGATTTGCTTTTCTGCAAAATTAACGTTAATGTCCCTTTTCAGTAGTCATTGGAATACTGAATCAATCCTATTACGGTTTGATTATTAAAGAGAAATTTCAATTTTGAATGGTTATTAAATGTTGAGGTGTCATGATTATGCAATAGTATGCAAGAGAGGTGAGATTTTGCGTATTCAGCTAACTAAAAATGTTCCCGTTTGATTGTGCAAGAGTATGGATTTGGCTTTTGTTCTATTTTGGAACACTGAATCATTGCCATTACGGTTTGATTATGCAATAGTATACAAAAGACGTAATAATTTTGCTGATTTAGTTAACAAAAGTTTATCAAGCAAGCATTATAAGCGATTTCAGCGTGTTGATTTTTTTTTTTCAAGGAAAAATATTGGCACTATATGGGAGCTAATTGACAAAACAAACAAAAAGACAATGTATTATTTTAGTGGCAAGCAAGACAGAGAAAACGTTCTCCGCTTATAAAAGGACTGGAGGAATATCAATCAGTCGGTGTGTTATTCTCATCACATTCAAATCGTGAGGCGGACAAGACAGATACCTTAGAGTGCTCAACGTAGCTTTATCGCATTGAAATCCTGACGCAAGAGAGTTGCCTTAGAGTGCTCAACGTAGCTCAATTAGCAAAGAATATAGCAGACTTAAAGCAAGAAAATATATATTAAAATCTATTATTTCGTAAAACAAAATTATCAATTGTTTATAATGGTTGCTTTTGATGCTTCAGGCGGCACACACTTACCCTTAATTGTCGGGAGTACTCCCCCCCCCCCCCCCCCCCCAGAAAATGTATCAACAATTCACTTCCAAAAAACACGCTTTTCCCAATTCTATATTACCTTAGGTTATTGCATATTCACTGCCTTCCTAAATTTTAGACTTGCCACAAGTGTACTGCGAAGCCCACAAGAGAGTTACGAAACTACGAAAGCTACTATGCTATCCATTTGAGTGAGTGAGTGTAACAATAGAATCCGAGCCCACAACGAACTCTGCCGATTTTGACCCGATATTCCCCGATCTTAACTCCTTTTTTGTTTTGGATCCTCGTCGGTTGTTCAACGTTTGTCGAGGATAGCTTCGAATGGCCCGAATCGAATGTTCCCTCAGAAGACTATCAGATTTCTAACAAATATGGCCGCCCGTGAACTCCACGCTTTCATTTTGTAGACGTTCATTTTGCATAACCGGAATGAAAGCACGCCTTTTAAGACTTCGAAATGGAAAGAAAAGTCCTTTAGAAGATTTTTATGCCTTTGTAGTGGTGGTTTGAGAGCTGAAAGCGATGAAATTTGTCACTAGTGAGGACATGTCTTCTTTCAGAATTTATACTCGAAGCGGCAGACTTTACTAAGAATTTTCAAGCATTCCTGGAAAACTACGGTAAAGAAAGTCGCATTTTTTAATGTCCATTTACTTTGTAAGAAACATTTCATAGACTGTTTCTTTGTCTTATTAGTAGCTTTTAACAAATATTTAGAAAACTTGACCACAATCGGTCGAGCGAGAAATTCGCCAGATGCTGAACAAATCAGTTGCGTGGCCGACAGTTTCCTTGATGCGATAATTTGACGCGTTTTCCTCTTGAGACTAAACTAAATTGGATAAGAATGGCATTCTATATACACATGAAAAGTCGGAAATTTTAGAAAACACTAGATATAATAAAGTAGGTTAGGGTTAGGGTTATGTTTATAATATAATTCGCAGACGCTAGCGCTGCAATTAGGATAAACAAATCGCTAAGCCTTCCGGAAGCAGAAAATCACTGAATTCTGATAAGCGTTTAACTCTTTTATTCAAGGGAAAGACATTTTCATTCAAGGAAATATTGTGTATTTGCGACAACACTAAAATGTTTCACCAATTTATAGCACTCGTCAGCACGGTTTTGAAAATTATAAAAGCAAAATCTTCTGAATGCGATTACATGTATTTTTTTTCTCATTACCTGTAAATTTAGGGCTTCCAAAACTTTATTGCAAATCCGGGCAGGAGAGGGGGGTCTCTCGGCTTGGAAATCCAGGGGGCAAGGGGGGTGGGGGAAGGAAATCCTACGATAATCTAAGTAATAACAGGCGCAGTAAGCTACATGCAGTCATAGACTGCCTATTTTTTTATTAACCTCACCTTCTAACGCATTAACGAGATGGCTTGAAGAGCCCTTTGATTTCTATGTTGTTACAATATGTATCAGGGATGTAAGTCAACTAGGTATATGAAAGGCTTACCTTTTCTGTCAAAAATGGTATATAAAAGGGTAAGGGTGCGGAGGGCGGAGAGGGCGGAACCTCCCCGTACAAAATTTTGTTGTGTACCCCCCCCCCCCCCCCCCCCCCACCCCCACCCCCACCTCGGGTCCCTTACATAGTAATCTCGGATAATAAGACAGTGGGATTTAACCCTTTGACTCTCAAGATGACTCAAGTTTGAATCTTAAAAAGAAAACCCAGATCACAAAATACCGAGAAAAAAAACAGCACCACCGTAAAATACTGCTCAGTAGCTTTCATTTGAATGGTCACACTTTAGGATTTCATCAACAGTCTCAAAAGTTAGAACCACCTTGCACAGCATTACAGTATGTTGACCAGTTTTCGGTCAGTACCACTTTTCGGTCAGTAAAAACTAAACTCGGATTTTCAGATCGCGATCGCTGTTTTACGACGAACGAAGTGTGCCGAAGTGTAGCCAGACATTCCAGTTTCCGAACAGTTCTTTTGTCGGAAAGCTGTTATTTATTGTGGAGGCGAGGAAGGCGGTTTCGAACAGGTAGGTGTGATAAAATTTGCTAAATTTCGCGTGTTTCACTGCGCAGTAAACCAACCACTCGTTGTAATTCAGCTCCTAGGGCACCGTATTTTAAAAATTATGCCAGGATATTCGAGGAAATAGCAGATTAGATATCAAATTTCTCAAATATGTATAACAATGGTTTTGGATTTTCTTTGTTGATAAACCACAGCGACTAAAAAATATTGTAAGTTTTTCACCCTGTTGTCTAGTTTCCGGTCACCCATTATGACAATTCTTTAACATTGAAAACCTGCAATATTTGTCGTTGAGTTCAGGGAATTATCAGTTTGAAAAACAAATAAATGGTGTTAAAATGCTAATATTACTGATAATTATACTTCAATACTCTGAACACGTTGCGACAAAACAAAGCCTAGAACTGATTTCGTGAAATTTTATTACACGCCGAGCTGTTTACAATATCTTCGACTTGTTTCTTATTCAAATTGAACGGCCTAGACCTTATGTATACCTTTATCTAATATAGTAAGCTGTTATTAAAAGTCTTTGATATAAATACTGATTTTGTAAGACGTGTAAATACGGATCAAAATTATAAAAACAAAACCGTGCGATGCGGCTCTATGTTTTCACGTTAACGTTATGCGGAATTTATTGATGGGATGAAATTAGCATTTTTGGAGTAATAACCATTAAATTTTGGTTTGAGTTGCTCTTAATTATTTGGCCAAATCTAAGCCTCAGTATTCGTATAAAATTTACAAAATATAAAAAAATAGTAAATCTACCAATTTCTTCATAAGTGAATAAAATCCCTCTTTTGTCAGCTCCAAGTAATAGTATGGCGAGTGAACGATATCTTCTTGCCATGAGGGATGTGAACGAGGGAGGGCTCAGTGCAAGAGCTGCTGCCATCAAACATGGACTGAAAAGAAGTGCTTTACTCGATCGATTGAATGGAATAGTGGAATATGACCAACGAGCGGGCCCCCGTCCAATCTTGTCGAAGTCGGAAGAATCCCAATTCGCCCAATGGTTAATTGAAATGTCAAACCGAGGCTTTGGATTAAATAAGGATGCCTTTAAGGAGTCAGTGAAGAAGTTCTTAGATAAAGATGGCCGAAGCACGCCCTTTCCCAACAATAAGCCAGGGGAGAAATGGTATAGAAGCTTTTGCAAGCGCAATCCTGAAGTCAAGAACCGAAAGGCAAGGCCGCTAGAGAAGAAGAGGGCTGCTATAACGAAACAGGAAGTAGACAACTGGTTTACAGAGTACGAGTCATTTGTTGAAGAAAAGGGGTTGAGCAATTCTCCATCACAAATTTGGAATTGTGATGAAACTGGATTTGAGCTACAAGGTCGTGCAGGAAATGTAATCGGGCCTTCTAAAGTGAAAATGGCACCTTATCGAGTCCTATCAGGTAGCAAAGAGCATATCACCGTGCTCTCCTGCTTCAACGCGTGCGGGCAATGGCTTCCACCCTATTTCTTGTTTCCCGGAAAAAGAGTGCCCGTTACGTATAACCCACTTGAAGGCGGAGTACAAGGGAGCGTGTTCTCTGTGACGGAATCAGGGTGGATGGATACTCAGAGTTTTTATAAGTGGCTCGCTAACCACTTTATCCCCAACCTAACGCCAGCAAGACCTGTGCTATTGTTGGTCGATTGTCACGACTCTCACATAGACTATGACACTTTCAAACTGGCAGAAGACAACGGAATCCTCCTCTACGCTCTACTGAAGAACGCAACCCACCTGGTACAGCCAACTGATGTTGGTCTTTTTGGCCCCATGAAACAAAGTTGGTACAAATCTGTTAGAGAGTACACCCAGAAAAATCCAAACAGCGAGGTCAACAAAAAGAATTTCTGTTCAGTACTTAAGCCAACATGGGAGCAAGTTATGAGCCCAGCTACTCTTGGGAATGCATTCCGTAAGTCTGGGATATATCCGATTGATAGATCTCAAGTCGCACACAGTTTAATTGCATCATCACCAAGTTCAGAGCCAGGAGACAAGCCAACCACCGAGCAGGGCCAGATCGTTTCCCCAGCAAAGGAAGCTTTAAATGCATTTGAGGCTGTTCTGGATTCTCCCGTAAGAACGAAATATCATCGAAGGATCGAAAATGGCTACAGCTTAGAGGGCAGTCCAACGTAAAAGACATGGAAAGCCTTGTATAAGTCAAGCAACGAACTACAAGACCTGGATACCAAACAGTCACAGAGCACCACGCCCTTATCGGCTTCCAGCGCAGCGCAGCGCGTCACACAACACCGCCATCAGTGCCAACACCAGAAGTAACACTTCAAGAGCAAGCATCGTCGTCTGTTCTCCGAGAAATTCTGGTACACCCCACAATCAAGCCAAAAGAGCCATCGAAATCGAAGAACTACAAGAGAAATATACCAAACTTTTTGAATGGGCCTGAATCGATGCAGCTTTTACTAAATGAGAAATTGAAGAAGGCAAGGGAGTTGAAAGATAAACAAGACAGGATGAAGAAGGCTGAACAGTTGAAATCAGAGCGCGAGAAAAAGAAGTTGGAAGAGAAAGCAAAGAAGGAGCAAAAGCAACGAGAAAGGGAAGAGAAAAGACAGATATTGCTGGAAGAAAAGCAAGCGAAGAAGAGGAAAAGGGATCATGCTAGAACTGGTCGGAAACAAGACACCCCGAAGAAGTTGCGGCCGTCTTGCGAGCGTAACAAGGGAAATCAAATTTGTCAAGTGATGGACACAGACATTGAATTTGTTATGAATCATCACTAATATCATTTCAAAACAGTGCTTCCATGATACTGTAAAATCGTGAAAACAGCTGTATCACCCACTCCCCGGTTATAAGCCTCGCTTATCCTTAAAGACTTAGACTTTACGTTTTGCTTCGATTGCGTTTGTTTCAGTGAAAATGTGTTTTGTTCAAGTAAATTAAAGCTAATACAATAACTATATTGATTTTTTAGGCAGGATTTCAGGTCAGAAGCTTGATAATGCATGCACGAAATAAGTAAACCTTTACAGAAATCCCAAATAAATTTAAATTGATTATCTATAATGTATTGTTTGTGTTTATTAGGATGCATTTCATAATCGCCAACAACGCAGTAATAAAAGGGTACCATGAGTTTCAAATTAGGCCACCACAAGAAATGATGCTGCCTGTTACTAAAGAATATGGGAATAAACACGACAAGAACGCTTGTTTAGTGTGGGTTCCAGAGATTGACCACATCCCCAGAGATATGTGGAACAAAGTAACGGACGAGAAACGAGGAGAAAGAGTTCGAACGATAGCAGGGCTTCCAATCGGCCGAGTACCTCAAGGACTCTCATCTTGCTTTTGGGGACTTTTAGGCGCCCCAGACGTAAGCGAGATAACATGGTATGTAATGAGCCATTCAGGGCCGTGAGTGCTAATTACAATCGCAGCACTAATATTTTTAATGCATTTTATCTTAGTGAGCAGACGGGCGTACCATGTAAAAGTTTCCCGCCATGGCCAAACCAGCATTCTCCAGGTGGTGGAGCCGTCATTCCTTGTCGGTACAAAATTTGTGTGACAGGAAACCTAGAACCAGCGCTAGGAAGAGTAAACGAGGCAGTCACTGCCATGCCAGAGAAAACTGTTTTAAATGTAATCGTTAATTCATGAAATAAAACAGTGTTATGAACATATGATGCAAACACTTTATTATGCAAAGCGCCTGAAGGCGTGATAAATGAATAAAAGCATGTTAGCGAAAACATTGGCGCATTACTTCCAAATAAGGAGCTTTCAGTGAATCAGGTTTTACGTAAAGAGCACTTATTTGGATGGTTAAGCTTAAAATACAACAAAGAACCTGGATTGCGCATGAATTCCTATTCATTTTTTTACTTTCATCTAGTGACCGAAAACTGGACAAGCTGACCGAAAACTGGGCACCCTACCGTGGTCTACTAGATCGATATTTTTTCAAAGCGTATTCAACAGATTTGTAAGATATTTTTACTGCGTATAGTCAAGTCAACTAGCTGTCTCTACTGAAGAACACAAGACTCAAATGCTTAAGGGAAAAAAGTTTTGAATGTTATAATCTTAAGTGACCGAAAACTGGGCAACATACTGTACTCTATAAAAAAAAGACAAAATTACGATAACAATATAAATGATCACGGAAAATCACTGATTGAGCTTTGCAAAACATGTGACCTAAGGATTCTGAATGGGAGAACTAAAGGAGACTCTTTTGGTAAAATAACCTATCATTCTCAAAAAGGAGTAAGTACTGTTGATTACATTATGGTAAGTCATGATATTTTAAATTTAATTGAAAGTTTTATAGTTAAAAAACCAAACATTTTCTCAGACCACTCTCAACTTATTTGTTGGACGAAAATTACCGTATCCAATCTCACTCCATGTTCAACAGCATAAAAAAGTTAATCTCCCAAAGCAATATATTTGGGATGAATTCTCTAAAGAAAAGTTCTCTGACACTTTTCAACTAAATGAAATTCAATCACAAATATTACTTTTTGAAAATTCAGTTTTTGAAGAAAATGACAAAGGCATCGATCATGCAACTACACAGTTCACTCAAATTCTAGATGAAGTATCAAAACGTTCTCTTAAACTGTCTTGCCAAAAGAATTCTAAAAACAATCATACATCAAAGAAATGGTTTGATCAAGAATGTAGAACTTTTCGAAAATATCTTAAACAAATCTCAAACAAAAAACACAAACATCCTCATGACACTAATTTAAGAAACGATTATCATCAACAGAATAAGACTTTTAAGAAATTACTTAGAAATAAGAAGCAGAAATTTCTTGACTCTAAAATTGATGAATTGATCAGTAACAAAGATAGTCATACCTTTTGGAACACTTTAAAATCAATGAATCAAAACAAACTTATTCAAAACGAAAACAAAAATGAAGTACCATCGGATATTCTATATGACCACTTCAAAAAATTACATTCTGCACCTGAAAATACTTCTTTTTCAGCAACACATTTGAACGTATTAGAAAACAAACATACATTGGAACAAAACAAACACCTTTATAATAATTTGGACAACCCGATTTCTCTGAATGAAATTGAAAAAGCAGTTAAAAATCTTAAAAATAAAAAAGCACCTGGACCAGACAGAATACGAAATGAAATGTTGAAATCTAGTATAAAATTTTTAAATACATCATTATGTCATCTGTTTAATCTTATACTCAAATCTGGTACTTTCCCAACAACTTGGTGCGATGGCATTATAACAGCTATACATAGCTCTGGAAAAATCAATGACCCATCAAATTATAGAGGAATTTGTATAAATAGCTGTTTAGGGAAACTATTCTGTTATATACTTAATAACAGATTACATAATTATACAGAAGAACAAAACATTCTACATCCTGCTCAAATTGGCTTCTTACCGAATCATCGCACATCTGATCATATTTTTACTCTTCGGACATTAATCGATAAACATGTAATTCATAAAACCAAAGGTAAACTATATACTTGTTTTGTTGACTTCAAAAAAGCCTTTGATTCCATTTGGCACCAAGGACTTTTGTACAAGCTACTAAAGTATAATATTGGAGGAAAATTTTATGATCTCATTAATAGCATGTATTTAAAATCGAAATGTTGCTTACGATGCGGTTATCAAAGATCAAAATTTTTTGATTATAATAAAGGAGTAAGATAAGGCTGTATACTTTCACCGATGCTCTTTAACCTATACTTAAACGATTTACCTCATGTGCTTAATAATAGTGACACAGATCCCATTTTATTGCCGGATGGCTCTCGCCTTAATTGCTTACTTTATGCTGATGATTTATTATTGATTTCTCATTCAGCTGAAGGTTAACAGAATGCTATTAATAAACTTTCAAAATATTGTCAAGAATGGATTCTTAATATTAATCCAAAGAAAACAAAAATTGTTATCTTTCAAAGGAAAAATAGAAAATCAACAGCTGATAAGCATAGCTTTAATTTTATTGATGAAAACATAGAAATTGTCAACAATTACACATACCTGGGAGTAAATATTTCTGCAAATGGAAGCTTTAACAATAATAAAGAAACATTAAAAGAAAAAACAAGAAGATCTATCTTTGCAACAAGACGTAATCTTGACTTCTCTAGTTTACCAATTGATATCAACAATAAACTTTTTGACACCTTATTTCTTCCTATCTTATTATATTGTTCTGAAATATGGCATGGGGTATCTATGATAATAATGATTATAAATCCTGGGAAAAAGACATAATTGAAAGAACGCACGTGTATTTTTGTAAAATGTATTTGGGTGTAAACAAAATATCCCCAAATGCAGCATCCAGAAACGAACTTGGTAGATTACCTCTAAAATCCCACGTCGAACTTAATATTCTCAAATTTTGGATACATCTAGAAAACCAACCAGATGATAGCCTCGCAAAACTCTGCTTAAACATCTCTAAAGAAATGGCAGATACTTTACAAACAGGTTTAATAAATAAGGTAAACCATCTTTGTACAAAACACAACATTGATATTTCTTATTTAGACTTTGATAACCCTTCCAATATACTTTCACAAGCAAAACAGAATATTAAGGCCAGTCTCATGAATCATTAAATCAACCTATTAAATTCAAATAAAAAACTCAAATTTTATACAATTTTCAAAAATGATACAAAACATTCTGTTTTCCTTAACTATATAAAAAATCAAAAACACAAGAAGGCTGTTACTAAATTTAAGATAGGGAACCACAAATTGAGAATAGAAACTGGAAGATATTCAATACCAAAAACTCCAGAAAATTTAAGGATATGCACTCACTGCAATTCAGATTCTGTTGAAAATGAAATACATTTCCTTTTTCACTGTGACTTATACGCTAATCTCAGAAGTACCTTCTATGATGAAATAGATAAAAGAAATAGACACTTCAAAAACTTAGATAATACATGCAAAAGTATGTTTCTGTTTAACAGTGTTGATCCTTTTATTTGTAGAGCAACGGCTGCTTTTATATTTAATGCAATGAATAAGAGAAATGAGTTATGTTTTAAAACTACACATAAGAAATAATTCCATATTATACACAATACTGTTACTTCCTCTATTTATTTTATTTGTAATTAACCCTGATACAGTAATGTACAATGAACTTCTTTTTGTAATTTTTATTATCTGGTAATACCATGTATAGAAATGGGAATACCTGAATAAATTGTTGTTGTTGTTGTTGAATGACTAAGATCAGAGTATGTAAGCAGTGTTTCTGGAAGATAACAATTTTTCTGTTGTTCCTTTTTTAGATTGACAAAATGGAGAGGAACAGAAGTGTTATTCTCACTTTACTTGCTCTGACTTTCTGTAAGTGTTTGGTCTGAAAGTTTCTTTTTTTCCACGATGGACAAACTAGGAATGACAAACATCATCGCCAGAAAGATGGTCACGCTTGAAGAATTTCATGAATTATGGCTAAAGTGTATTTTTGAAATTATTGATAAATCAACAAAATAGCGGTGGCGCGGTCACTGTTGTTTAGCTGGTGAGCGAGTTGAGTTACATCTTTTGTTTTAAGGTCATTCCACTGACATAGGTCTAACAATAAAACCTTTGCCTACTCGATATTCATCATATGAAATATTTCCCTTTTTGGTATCATTCAGTGTTGTTTAAAGTTCATTGCAATTTATTTTGAGATTCTGCGAAACTCCAAACACATGAGGATACAAAGCGCTAAATAAATATTAAACAAAATTTGTTGTATTGGTTACTAACATACAAAACAGAAAAACTAAAGGTTTTTTAGTCTAAACCAATGAGATCACTAGTTGAAACAATGAAAAATGTTGACATTCCATCGTGCATTGCCGTTCAGCACTTTTCTTCTCAGGCGGATCATTACTTAATCCAATCCTCAATTGTTTTGTCCAGTATACTATTTGGACCAAAACAGATCAAATATCAAACCTTTTAACCTTTTTTGTTTACGATAAAAAGGTTACCAGGTTACCTGGGCAAACAATCCTCTATCATTAATCAATCAAACAAATATTATCTGTTTTCCTTTCCTTTTTCTTCTTATTCTGTTTTTATTATTTATTTCTTTTCCGGCTGAGAGAAATTGAATGAAGGGTCAAAACTTAATAAAAAGAGACCGTGCTTTTAATGTCATGGAAATGTGAAAATAAAGTATTGTTGTATTGTTGTCGTGCAAACAGAGAAAATAAAGGGGAAAAAACTAAGCAGGGAATGTAAAATGAAAAATATATTTATTTATAATCATTGTTTTTTAGGTTTCCTATATTAACGAACGTTTCTGTTGATAGGGCCGTCTTAATGTATAACTTGTGATAACTTATGATGGCATAACTGGTATTTACGAAGAAATATTAAAGTTTCTAATAATCTTAAGCAGAATTGAATGAGTAAGGTAGCCCGATGAGTATAAGTCAGCTTCTGTCAAACACAGATTATTACCGAACGGCTATACCTTTCTATGATATGCACCTAGTAAATATGATAAGTAGCTGGTCAAAGGGATAAGAAGTACGCCTCAATTTTAAAAATTGAATAAATCATGGTACGAAAAAAAACACTTATTATAAATGTAACCACCGCAAAAAAAAAAAAACACAGACAATGTTGTTTTTTATTAGCTTTGAAAAACCTTTTCTTTTGCAGCTTGTATCTCTGGAGAAATTCTTAATGGATCAAGTGGATTCTTTTCAAGCCCTAATTTTCCAAACAACTACCCTCAATACAGCAATTGTACCTAAGGTACAATCAAGCATGAAACAAGACTCTAAAATAGACAGATGTAAATGAGTAAATCTTAAAGAGAAGTTGACAACCGACTCTTGGCTGCTCGGAGTTCTCGACGAATCAGTCGTAAATTCTTTCCGCTTGAACGTGGAGATTCGAATCCGCTAACTAGTAACCCAACATTGTCTGTGTTTTTTTTTTGCGGTGGTTACATTTATAATACATGTAAGTGGTTTTTTTTTTCGTACCATGATTTATTCAATTTTCAAAATTGAGGCGTACTTCAGTAGTAGTAGGTGATTAGATTTAAGCCTCGCTACTGGATTCCCCTGGATTCCCTGGATTCCCCTGGATTCCCTGGATTCTCCTCATTAGCTATGCTTTATCATGACGTCACAATATGCCTTCCTGCATACTAATAAACGGAATCCCTTTTCATGACGTCAACTACCTATTCCTTTTGTGTTATTCTGAAACAATAGGAACAATAGACCGGCCCAAACTTGCCCGCTCTATTCCAACTCACTTCAAAACAAAACACAACTGACACAGATATCCTTTACAGACATAGATCAAAACAATATGCCTTGACCAGGACTCGAACCTGAGTTACTGCGGCCACAACGCTAGACCATCAAAGCTGTGGTTGATATTATAGCTGAATAAACTAATTAGAGGTTTCCGAAACATTCAAGTTTAGAAGCAATAAAATTGCACAGTGTAAAAGAAACCACTTCTTATTCGTTTCTATCGCAACATTCTCATTGCCGCTTCATCGCTAGCCTCTATATCGATTTTCAGTTTCCCAGCCATCACCCACTTTAAGTTTTAATTTTTTTTTCCGGTAGCTTCAATGTTCAAACTTTTAATTATGCGAACTTACACTGAACTAAATTTGCATGAAAAATTAGCACCTCGGAAAAATAAACAAAGCAACCAATTACGTGCGTTAATCAAACAATAAACCCACACTCTGTTTAAGTAAAAATATATTTAATAATAACAAAACGCATTAAGGTTTCATCAAATCATTATGTCAACAAAAGCTGTTTTATTTAGAACAACTTAAATCCATATACTACACAAATGATAAGGAAATCAAGAACAAAATGTTAGAATGAAATAGCTTTAAGGACGTAGCGCGAATTCACTATTAGGCTGTAGTGCAGTCCTAAAGCTTTGTTGCCTTTTTTTCGGAAGCAAAGGTTTCCTCTGAAAACGATTTTACGTTTGGTTCATCTCCTTGTAAGTAAATCCACTTTGTTTTATCGTTTGAATAATGTCTTAATTTAACTGGAGAACTCGGACGGGGATTGTAAAGATTTCGGGAACTGATATATTTCTATAACGCCGCGTTTAATATCCAAGAAATTTATTATTCGAGACTGTTTTTGCAAATCCACCACCACCACCACCACCACAATTCTCCGCCACCACCACCACCACCACCACAATTTTCCACCACCACCACCACCACAATTCTCCGCCACCACCACCGCCACCACAACCACCACCACCACCACCACCACATCGATCCCACATCGACCCTACATCGACCCCACATCGACCCCACATCGACCCTACATCGACCCCACATCGACCCCACATCGACCCTACATCGACCCCACATCGACCCTACATCGACCCTACATCGACCCTACATCGACCCCACATCGACCCCACATCGACCTTACATCGACCCCACATCGACCCTACATCGACCCTACATCGACCCCACATGGTGGTGGAGGCGGGGAATTGTGGCAGTGGCAGAGAATTGTGGTGGTGGTGGTGGTGGTGGTGGCGGTGGTGGTGGCGGAGAATTATGGTGGTGGTGGAAAATTGTGGTGGTGGTGGTGGTGGTGGCGGTGGTGGTGGCGGAGAATTGTGGTGGTGGTGGTGGAAAATTGTGGTGGTGGTGGTGGTGGTGGTGGTGGTGGTGGTGGTGGCAGAGAATTGTGGTGGTGGATTTGCAAAAACAGCCTCGAATAATAAATTTCTTGGATATTAAACGCGGCGTTATAGAAATATATCAGTTCCCGAAATCTTTACAATCCCCGTCCGAGTTCTCCAGTTAAATTAAGACATTATTCAAACGATAAAACAAAGTGGATTTACTTACACGGAGATGAACCAAACGTAAAATCGTTTTCAGAGGAAACCTTTGCTTCTGAAAAAAAGGCAACAAAGCTTTAGGACTGCAATACAGCCTTATAGTGAATTCGCGCTACGTCCGTAAAGCTATTTCATTCTAACATTTTGTTCTTGATTTCCTTATCATTTGTGTAGTATATGGATTTAAGTTGTTCTAAATAAAACAGCTTTTGTTGACATAATGATTTGATGAAACATTAATGCGTTTTGTTATTATTAAATATATTTTTACTTAAACAGAGTGTGGGTTTATTGTTTGATTAACGCACGTAATTGGTTGCTTTGTTTATTTTTCCGAGGTGCTAATTTTTCATGCAAATTTAGTTCAGTGTAAGTTCGCATAATTAAAAGTTTGAACATTGAAGCTACCGGAAAAAAAAAATTAAAACTTAAAGTGGGTGATAGCTGGGAAACTGAAAATCGATATAGAAGCTAGCGATGAAGCGGCAATGAGAATGTTGCGATAGAAACGAATAAGAAGTGGTTTCTTTTACACTGTGCAATTTTATTGCTTCTAAACTTGAATGTTTCGGAAACCTCTAATTAGTTTATTCAGCTATAATATCAACCACAGCTTTCTAGCGTTGTGGCCGCAGTAACTCAGGTTCGAGTCCTGGTCAAGGCATATTATTTTGATCTATGTCTGTAAAGGATATCTGTGTCAGTTGTGTTTTGTTTTGAAGTGAGTTGGAATAGAGCGGGCAAGTTTGGGCCGGTCTATTGTTCCTATTGTTTCAGAATAACACAAAAGGAGTAGGTAGTTGACGTCATGAAAAGGGATTCCGTTTATTATTATGCAGGAAGGCATATTGTGACGTCATGATAAAGCATAGCTAATGAGGGGAATCCAGGGAATCCAGGGGACTCCAGTAGCGAGGCTTAAATCTAATCACCTACTACTACTTACTTCTTATCCTAATAATCTTAAGCAGAATTGAATGAGTAAGGTAGCCCGATGAGTATAAGGCTTCTGTCAAACACAGATTATTACCGAACGGCTATACCTTTCTATAATATGCACCTAGTAAATATGATAAGTAAGCTGGTCAAAGGGATAAGAAGTACGCCTCAATTTTGAAAATTGAATAAATCATGGTACGAAAAAAAAACACTTATTATAAATGTAACCACCGCAAAAAAAAAACACAGACAATGTTGTTTTTTATTAGCTTTGAAAAATCTTTTTCTTTTGCAGCTTGTATCTCTGGAGAAATTCTTAATGGATCAAGTGGATTCTTTTCAAGCCCTAATTTTCCAAACAACTACCCTCGATACAGCAATTGTACCTGGAATATCACAGTTCTGAGTGGCTACATCATCAAAATCAACTTCCTCCACTTTCGACTGGGCTATATATCGAGCGGTGGAGCACAGCTTACCATCACAAATGTTGCTTCAAGTGGTAGTACTGTGGATGGTAATTATCCTCCTAATCCAGTGTACTCTGTGGGGAATTCCATTCAAGTGACATTCATATCCCGCGGCAATCAGTACACAGGATTTAACGCATCTTACACGGCCATCACTTATGAGTCATGTGAGTTTGGCTGATATCATAGTTTTCTGTTGACTCTATCACAGCAGTTGTATGTGGATGTATAGTTACATGACACTTTTTTACCATGTGAACTGGGGAGAAGCGCAACTTGTCTAAGCCGTCTAGCGCATTCCTCGCGTTTAAAACAGCAACAAACCGGTGAGATGTGCGGTATGTTTGAAGAAATAGACCAGTAAATCAATATTCCAGAAACATCATACCATAGACGGCAGATTGATCCCAACGGAAATGCCAAGAAAAATGAAACAATAAAAACTAAAGTTCGTACTTTTTTTAGCCTCATACAGTTTCTTAGGTTTACAATTGTATTGTAGTTAGGTGTTATTCTCTTTTATAAATAGGTAATATCTTATGTGGTGTACGCGGATGAGAATCAAAGCACGTGGGTAAACACGAACAGCACGAATTTCCAGTTCTTTATGTCCTTTAATATTCGTCGGCTCATTCAGCGCTCACCACGAGCGGAATACATCGCCTATACATTTCCATTCAAAACATCTGTGCCACCGCAGCAGAAAAGTACAAATCAGGAAAAACATCTAAGGACAACATCGCTAGAATCGACAAGAACTTAAAATTTCGTGGCTGAACTCTAAAATCTGAAAATCACGTGAGTTACAAAACAAAGGAAATAAATTATAATAATTAATCTTGGCGGGAAAAGACACGACATAGCGGCCCCACAAACGGGCTGTAAATTACGCAGTTCGTTTGTTTAAACTTAACAAAGTGTCTTTTAACTCAACGAATTGTGTCCTTATGTTACTTGACAGTTAATGATCACTTATCATCGCTAACTTCCTCAAGTAGGCATATCTTGGTAACAGGGCGGTGAAACATGCCGCCTGCTGTCTTGACTCTGGCAGACCGTACTCCGCCGTCTTCTCCGGTAAACACTTCAATTACGCGACCCATTGGCCATCTGTTACGCACCACATTATCCTCTGCCAGAAGCACCAGGTCACCAATCTGAACATTTCTTCTTGATTTGACCCATTTTGGTCTTCTCTGGATACTCGGTACGTACTCTCGTATCCACCTCTTCCAGTAGTGGTCCGCAAGGAACTGCACCTTTCTCCACCGCTTTCTGGAAAACGAATCTTCTTTCACAAATACTCCGGGAGGAAGTTGAGTAGCTCTCTGCAGAAGGAAATGATTGGGTGTCAACGCTGAATAATCGTCAGGATCATCCGAAACAGCAGTAATGGGGCGGTTGTTAACTATGGACTCCACTTCGGCTAACAGTGTCCTCAATTCGACGTCATTAAGAAGCCCATCTGCAACTGCGCTCTTCTTCGTAATCTGCACGAGACGTTCCCATACCCCAGACATGTGAGGGGCAGCAGGTGGCTGAAAGACCCATTTGATGCCCTTCTGCTGCAACTGCCGCTCAATCTTTTCTTCATTCCAACGGGCAATGGACTCTTTCAACTCTCTATTAGCGCCTACAAAGTTAGTCCCTCTGTCAGACCAAATTTCTTTTGGCGGTCCCCTTCTACTTATAAATTGGCGAAGAATCATGATGAAATCATCTGTTTCAAGTGACGGCGTCACCTCCAAGTAGACAGCACGAGTTGTGAAGCACGTAAAGAGACATCCCCACCTTTTCGCGGTTCCGCGGCCCCACTTAACAGTTAGTGGTCCAAATAGGTCAACACCAGTAAAAATGAATGGAGGGTGGTACGCCTCGAGCCTTGCTCTTGGTAGCGACCCCATAAACTGCTCCATAGGTTTAGCATTCATTCTTCGGCACCTGATGCAGCTCCTAATAGCCTTCTTCACTAGACCCCTTCCACTAATTATCCAGAACATTCTTCTCAGCTCGCACAATGTTTGTTCCCTTCCACTGTGGGCAGCAGACTCATGGTAGTGACGAACAATCAACTGGCTCACATGATCGCGTTTTGGTAGAATCATTGGGTGTTTCTCCGCCCAAGAAAGTGTCACAGCTTTCTGCAATCGTCCTCCTACCCGCAGGATTCCGTCTACTAAAACAGGTCTTAGGTTTCCTAGCTTGCTAGTTTTCTTGACCTCTTTATTCTGCTTCACATCCTTAACATCTTCAGGAAAGCATTCATTCTGAGCACTGCGAACAATAACTTGAGTTGACTGATTAAGTTCCTCTAAAGTCAATGGTCCGGTAGCACAGGCAACCCTCTCATCCGCAATCCACCGACAAAATCGTACTATCCACGCAACACGGCGTTGTAAGATTAGCCATGAGCTGCAGCTCTCTATTAGCTTCATTAGGCCTCCGCGACTGCCTTTTGGCGCATTGCTAGTTTCGATACAGTCACTAGAACAACTGTCAATACCATGTACTCCAACTCTGATAGGATGGACATTTGCTGAAGTTCGCACTTCCGGGTCGCTGTCTGGGACATCTCCATATCTTGCACTTGGCCAGCATTCCTCTGCTTCCCAAAGGAACTCGGGTCCCCTCCACCATCGATGTTGACTAGAGGGTTTCTGAGGGTTTAAGCCACGCGAAGCGTCATCAGCAGGATTGAGCCTCCCTGGGCAATGCCTCCATTGGTCGGGCGAGGTAACTTCACGTATTTCAGCTACACGGTTTGCAACGTACGTCTGAAATCGCTTGGTCTCATTCTTTATATACTGCAATGTCGTCTGAGAATCCGACCAAAATGTAACCTTGCTAATCTTGTACGTGAGCTCATCAATATGCACTCTGTACATCTTCACAGACAAAGTGGCTGCTTGCAACTCAAGCCTTGGAATTGAAATTGGTCTTACTGGTGAACTCCTTGACCTTCCAACCAGAAACGAACATTTTACAGTTCCACTGGCATAGACAAATCTAAGATAGGCACACATGCCATAGCCATCTTCGGAAGCATCCGAGAATAGATGAAGGGATATGTCAAGTACTGTGCTATCAAGCAGGTGGCATCGCAGTATTTCAACTTGTGATAAGGCAGACAACTCGCACTTCCACTTATTCCAGTGGCTCTGCAAATCTTCAGGTATTTTATCGTCCCACCCTAAATTTAGCTTCCACAGTTTCCGCAAGATCTTCTTAGCTTCTAGGACGACTGGGCAAACAAATTTCATGGGATCATACAGCGAGCTTACTGCTGACAGAATTCCGCGCTTTGTAGGTGTTTGGTGGGGCTCACGAACCCTGAACAGGAAGGCATCTTTCTCCACATCCCACTGTACTCCTAGCGTTCTTTCTACTGGAAGGTTCTCAAGATCCATATCCAGGGTTGGCCTTGCCCATTCTACATCAGGTATCTTAGACAGCACCTCTCGACTGTTGCTCATCCATTTTGTCAGTCTAAATCCAGCTTCACTGAGTAAGCATGTTACTTCACTTGCTAGCGAACTTGCTTCATTTACTGTCCTTACTGACTTGACGAAGTCATCTACATAGAAGTCCTTGTTGACAGCTTTCACAGCTTCGTCACTAAATCTGCCTTTACCGTCCTCCGCAGCTCTCTTCAGGCAAAAGTTTGCACAACTGGGTGAGTCTGTTGCACCAAAGATGTGACTCGTCATCTGAAATTCTGTGGGCCGCTCAAGGTCACTGTCTTCCCACCAAAGGAATCGCAAAGCATCCGAATCTTCTGGTGGTACCTTTACTTGATTAAACATGCCCTCTATGTCAGCTACTAGTGCTATGGGATATTGTCTGAACCTCAGCAGAACATCCAGCAAACTGTTAGTTAGGTCGGGACCCTGGTGCAACTGATTGTTGAGTGACACTCCATCATGCATAGAGGCCGCATCAAACACAACACGAATTTTGTCCTGTTTTTGGGGGTGAAACACACCGTGATGTGGCAAATACCACGTCTTTCCACTTCGGCGCGCCGCCTCTTCTTCGGTCAATTTCTTGGCATATCCTCTATTAATAAGGCTCTCCATAAACTCTCTGTACCTTTTGTGAAACTTTTCATCGCGTTTGAGCTTCCTCTTTAAAGACTGCAATCTTGTTTCTGCCATCTGCTTGTTGTTTGGCAGCCAAGGGGTATCACTCTTCCACAACATTCCAACTTCATAATGTCCATCTACTACCCGAACTGAGTTTTCCATACCTTTCAATGCCTCTTGATCCTCAACTGACATGCCTTTCCTGGAGCTCCTGTTCATGTCAACGTCCTCAAGCCTCAGGAATTGTTTCATCTGTTGATCTAACAGCTCATCGCCATACTTCACAAAATTTACATTCACTGCCTGAGAGCACAAGGTATTTGCAACATCAACTGGTCCAAGCACAGCCCAACCCAGTAAAGTGCGAACAGCATACGGTTCTCCTGAACTCCCTTTTCTACATTCTTTATGCACTTGTACTTCAGGAACATTTGCACCAATCAGCATTGTCACCTGATTGTCATCGACATCAGGGATCTTAAGGTCCTTTAAATGGGGCCATCTAGACAAGTCCTTTGCTCTTGTTGTTGTGATGTTGAGATTGTCTACAACTTTAACGTTTTCAATTGATACAGTACGATCTTCGTGGTTATCAACAGCTTTCACTTGAACATCGGCTTGGCCGACCTTAACCGAAGACTCCCCCGACAATGTGCATACAGCCAAAGTGTCACAGTTGCTTACTTCTAACCCAAGTTTATCAGAAATGGTCTTGGAGAGAAATGTCTCTTCACTCCCAGTGTCAAGGAGTGCATACGTGGTAACAGACTGACCTTCTTTGCTCATTATTTTAATTGGAGCAACTTGCAATGCAACCTTGGTTCTTGATGTCGTGGAGTAGGTGTGACTTGACCTTTCACTAGGTGTTGTAGTTATGGCACTCGCGTTAGCTTGCTCTTTTGGAATCGGGTTTCCCTTGAGATTCACGCCTGTTCCCTCTTTGTCTTCCGCCGTTTTGTGCAGCAAAGAATGATGAGCTTGTTGACAATGTTTGCATCTAAAGGTTGACTGGCACTGACTAGCAAAGTGTCCCTTACGAAGACAGTTCAAACAAAGTCCCTTGCTCCTTGCAAAGACCATTCTCTGCCTTACAGACTTGCTGGTAAAATCAGGGCAATGTTCTATCTTATGTGCAGATTCACAACAATAGCATTTTACAATCTGAACGCCTTTCTGCGTTGTAGGGTTTGGATCCTTATCTTGGTTGGGTAGATTTTCACTGCCACTGGACCCAACTTGTGTTGCCATCGTCATTACCCTGGGTTCAACTGCTGCATTCGGGTTCCCCGCTAATGGTTGCCGGCTACCTCTCATGTTTTTCCTTTGGAAGAACCTATTTGTTTCACCAACCTTTCCAAACACAGGGTCATTAGCTGCCTCAGCTCGTCTTTCAATAAACTCCACTAGTTCCTTGAGAGTTGGAAATCCTTTACTCTCCCTTAGTCGCAGAGCTTCATCTCTCCACTTAATCTGGAGTGCAAAAGGTAGCTTTCCAGACATTTTTGCCAAGTTTGTCATGTTCATTTCAGAGAGAGCGTCCATTGACCTTAAAGTCTCATACAATGTCCTTGAGCGGTCAGCAAACTCTTGCAGTCCTGGTCCATCGTTGTTCGATATATTTGATCCATCAACTAAAGCATCAACACATGCCTTTGTCACTATATGTGGTTGTCCGAAGCGTTGCTGCAACATTTTTAGGGCTTTCGGTAGCCCGCCTGGCACTCCTTCAAAACCCGCCACAGCACTTCTAGCCTGGCCATCAAGAAATTGTAGTAGACGTGACATTTTCTGGGCTTCTGAAATATTCTGAGTATCAACCATTTCATCAAAGCGTGCTTTAAATCTGAAGTATTCACATGGATTACCAGAGAACTTGACTACATCCAAAGGAGGGAGATTAGATTTAGTTACTATTGAGTCTATACTAGCTGTAAGCTTTGTCACCATAGTCTCAGTAGTATTAGCAAGAAAGGATACACCACCAGATTGACAATCCTGATTGGGTGGTAAAGCTGCCTGTTCAAAGGGGGTTGCATTTGGGTTCAGACTAGACCCTTTAACATTACGTTCTGATGATGCTGCTCCACCTGGGGTTGAGCTGAATAATGGAACTTTTGTGGTTGCTGATTCTTCATCCTTTAACTTGGGTTTACATTCCGTAATGTCCAGGTCTTTGAACTGATCCTTTGCCTCCTTAAACGTGAGTTTGAGTTTAGTATCCTTGGGTTGCTCCTCACACACTATGTCCTCCACACTATTTGCTCTGCTAATAGAATTTATATCGGCATCTTCCAGCTCCTCATAAAAATGGACCTTGGTCTCAGCTAGCTCTACAGCATCCTCAGCTTCTGCGATTTGGTTATCTAACTTTAACTGTTCTTCCTTTAGTCTCCTTGCTTTAGCCCTTTTCAATTGTTCTACTTTCTTTTCAGAGAGAACCCTTTGTAACCTTGCATTTTCACGTGCTACTGCACTAGATCTGGAGACACTAGACCTTCGTGAACGGCCAGAGCAGATACTTTGAACATCATCCCCACGAACAGATAATGGCAGATTAGCTGAAAATATTTTAGTGAGCTCCATCATGTCATCATCTGCTAGAGCGCCTTCACCGTTGGTGGCACGCGAAATCCCTTCCTCAGAACCAATCATGTATTGATCCATCGACTTAAGATAACCATAGTAGATTTTACTGTGTCCAGCATGACGATTCTCCTCATACGTCTTCTCGACACCTTTGTCAGGTAATAACTGAATTAAATCATAATAGACATGTGAATATCGCTTCCACTGAGTATCCAAACGGTGAGCTTCGCTACGAACTTCAATTGCAAATTTGTAATCCTTTAAGTACTCATCAAGTCTACGATAAATCTTTGTAATTTCACTAAGATGTCCAGCTTTCAACCTCTTTAGTGCCGTAATTCTCTCAGAAATCACAGAATCATCAATAACGGTATTTACGCCTCCTTTCCTTACTGCATCAACAGTGTCGACATTAAACTTATCTCTTTGGCCTTCGGCCATCTTGCATTGAATTACAATAACAACAACAACAATGACAATGTACCTCCAAACGACGAATCTCTCCGCAATATTACCACTGCAATCCACTCTAGCGTACATAGAATCTCTAAGGCAAATCCAGGTTCAACCCAATTCACTCGTACTTCGCTGTGCTTACGGTGTCAGCAATGCCAGCCTTGAACGTATCACTTTGACCTTCGGTCAACTCGCATTGAATTACAGTAACAACAAGAATGCAAATTTCCTTCGAAACGACGAATATCTTGTAACACTTGAAAACACTCTCCAATACGTCGAGTCTCCAAGACAAGTCCAGTTCAGTCTAGCTCAATCCAACTTCGTTTTCTCCACGAAATTTTAAGAAAATGTGGTGTACGCGGATGAGAATCAAAGCACGTGGGTAAACACGAACAGCACGAATTTCCAGTTCTTTATGTCCTTTAATATTCGTCGGCTCATTCAGCACTCACCACGAGCGGAATACATCGCCTATACATTTCCATTCAAAACATCTGTGCCACCGCAGCAGAAAAGTACAAATCATGAAAAACATCTAAGGACAACATCGCTAGAATCGACAAGAACTTAAAATTTCGTGGCTGAACTCTAAAATCTGAAAATCACGTGAGTTACAAAACAAAGAAAATAAATTATAATAATTAATCTTGGCGGGAAAAGACACGACATCTTATTTTTATTTAGATTAGATGTCCTCGATTAGCACAGGGTGCCCACCTATGGCTGTGCTCTCCCTGACACATTGATTAAGGAAAATGATAAAAAAAATAATTTAACGTGAGTAAATACACTTATATCTATAAGTCAGCTAGTTTTCAGCGATGAGGAGTGCTGGATCTTTCGCAGATCAGTCTCATAGCATTGTTTGTTGTTTACTTGTTTTCTCTTGCAGTGTGTCCAAATCTGATGACCCTGAATGAAACATCAGGAACCATCACCAGTCCTTATTACCCCAGATATTACCCGAACAACCAGGCATGCAGTTGGCAAATCACAGCAAGTAAAGGAAGCTTCATTGAGTTGTTTATTGAAAGCATGGACATTGAACAGTGTGGAGCGGCCTGCACGTGTGATTACTTGGATATTCAAAACGGCTTATCTTCTGATGGTGTCTCAAGCGCACGAAGATGTGGTCACCTCTACTATGTAATATATCATGTATACAATGACAGCCTGAAGGTGCTGTTTGTCTCTAATTATAATGGTGGGAGCAACTATGGATTTAAAGCAACTTATACTCAAGTGAACTACTCTAGCATACCCGCCAGTAAGTAGCAACTTTCAACCTTCAAGGAATATTTTTAGAAGTTTTAGCATAATTAACAATTATTCGCTAAAGTGGAGGTGAATAGTGGTGGATATTTGCCGAGACTAGAAGCGGCGAAGTAAATATATACGGCTATTCATCGTCACTGAGTCAAATGGTTGTTTTAATATATTCCAGGCAAGTAAATAGCAAGCCCCAATTTCTCACTTTATTGCTCTTTCTACTATCCTTGTTCTGACAAATGAGAAAAAAGATCGCGCGCGAAGTTAAGGAAATAAACCGGAGGTGATTGACATCCAGAATTTGAGTAGTCAATCAGAACATGCGAAAAACACTATCCACTGGATTGGTTATATATAAAAAAAATATATTTAAAATTACATTTGGCGAGTGAATGTGTGGTAGCCCCATAATGTCGATAAACTTGGATTCTTTTTTAGTTTGTATCTCTGGAGAATTTCTTTCTGGATCAAGTGGATCCTTTTCAAGCCCTAATTTTCCAAACAACTATCCTCAGTACAGTAGATGCACCTGGAATATCACAGTTCCCAGTGGGTACATCATCAAAATCAACTTCCTACACTTTCATCTGGACTATAGATGGCGCGGCGGAGCACAGCTTACCATCACAAATGCTCCCTCTGGTGTTGTTACTTTGGATGGTGATTCTCTTCCTGATCCAGTGTACTCTGTGGGGAATTCCATTCAAGTGACATTTACGTCCCGCGGCAGTCAGTACTCGGGATTTAATGCATCTTACACGGCCATCACTTATGAGTCACGTGAGTCTTATAACTGACATCATAGTTTTTTGTTGACTCCACCACATCAGTTATGTGGATATATAGTTACATAACACTTCTTTTCCATGTGGACTGGGGAGCAGTGCCACTCGCCTGAGCGTCTGTTGCATTCCTCACGTTTAAAACAGCAACAAAGCGATATCATTCGATGCTGATATCAAAATTTTCTAGCGTTGCCATCATAGCACTTTTTATGGGATGGTAACATAACGCTTATTTCAGCGTCAAATGATACGTGCAAACCTTGTTAACTCAGTAACCTAAATTATCTAGCCTGTGAACAGGCTTCGTTTTGGGGGAATTGGGTTAGGTTAAAATCGCGGACTGGGGAAGAGGGAAGGGGCTGTCGGGTGTGAGAGTCCGGGTAGTGTAGTTCTGAAAAGAACTGTTGTAGTTGACAATGACTGACGATTCCGGGCAACAACCTGATTGGAAGTCATCTTCTGAGAGTCATGTGAGTTGTGAATCGTCAGTTAATGGTATATAAATCTGGTTGTTGCTGTCATGTGGTCATCTTAACCATGATGTTGTTGGTTGTTGAGACTCAAGTGAGTGATTGGTGCGTTTTGATCCGTGTATTGTTAATGTAATTTCTGTCGTTGCACTGTTAGTCAAATCTGTCGGTGAGTTCAGTCTATTGTTTGTCTGTTCTGTTGACAAGTCGTTTTGTGGTATCTGTTCTAATTTAGTAAACCAACTTTCTAGAGTGAGTCGTTTGAAATTAACTCCTTACCGTACCGGCAAAGTCAGTCAATTCTGTGATTCGTGTGTAAACTAATAAATTTGTTATCATACCAACTACTGTCTAATGTCAACGCCTGTTATTTCAACTAGAATGGTTTGGGTTGGTTTTGGTGAAGTGTACCATTGGAACAGTTCTCCAAACATTTTCAGTTAAAATATTCGACTGTCACTATTATTAGCAATGTAACCATGACTAATAATGGCAGCAGTCACAGCAGTCGCATTATATTTAAGACTGACTTTTACCTTTTAACAAATATTGTCAACTATTAGCAATATGACTGATATGGAAAGATGTAATGTTGATCGTGTCACGAGTGTGGGACAAAGCAAAAATCTGAGTCCCTGACAGGATTCCAACCTATGACTTTCGATTCCTGTCAGCTTTCTCTGTCCTATATGCTCGTGACACGATGGACATTACATCTAGTTCTCATCCGCTAGCGTTATGTTTGCTGCCGTTTGAAAAAGAACATTCATGAACCAAACCAACTGGTTTTCTCCAATTAATGCGTGAAAAAATCGTCTTTGTGACACGACCTTATCATGATCGCTTTTATGAGATGTGAAAAAAAAATACAGCCGATTTCTCGTAACTGTCTCTACGAAAAAGCTTTTGGGAAAAGAGGTCATCGTGCAGTGATTGTACAGGTAGTGCTAGCTTGATGTCATGTTTGATTAATAATGGAATTTTTGCTTTTTGGTGGTAAGGTCCTGTGACTGCGAAGGTCATTTAACTCTCGTATTTATTTGTTTTTTCATGCAGTGTGTCCAAATCTGATGACCCTGAATGACACATCAGGAACAATCACCAGTCCTTTCTATCCCAGATATTACCTAAAGAACCAGACATGCAGCTGGCAAATCACAGCAAGTAAAGGAAATCGCATCAAGTTGGTCATTGAAGTCATGTTTATTAATTCATGGTGCAGACAAACATGCGCGTGTAATTATCTGGAAATTCAAAATGGTTCCTTTTTAAGTGATGGTGTACCAGCTGGGAGAATGTGTGGCATCCTCATGGGTAGTACAACACTTTATTCTTTTTATGAGACTCTGAAGGTGCTGTTTGTAAGCAGTCGACTTGGATACCGTGGATTTAGAGCAACTTACACGCAACTGAACTTCACAGCTTCATCAGGTAAGTAGTAGCTTACGTACTGTGGATACGTTCCAAAAATGCAGATAGTACCAGTATAAACAACGAAAATTTCCCAGGGGGGGAGTACCAAGGAGTACTATTAGTGACGGGAGGTGCAATGTGCGAATGCAGCCAAAATTGTAGAACAAAGAAAGTCCTATGAAACGCCCAGCAACCCAATACAAATCCCCAACAAATGCCCTACGAAATGAAACTGAATTTTCACATAACACACTTTTGATGTAACATGAACTCTAATGAATAAAACCGCTACGACAGAAAGTCTCCAAATCATTTATTTCAAAGCCCCCAAAAAGCCTTCGCACTTACCTGTCACTAATATAAAAATTTGGTTAAATGAACTGAGTTTAAAAGGTAAATTCTCCATCGTAAAGAGATTCAAAAGCTGACGTTTTGAGCGCTAGTCCTTCATCAGAGCGAATCCCGAATAAATACCCCCCCCCCCCCCCCCCCCGCCTTCCAGCCCCCCGCGCCAAAAAACAGTTGTCACTAACAGATCTGATCCACAACGGCCCTGGAACGGAATTTACACTACCGTGAGTGAGTGAGTTAAATTAGCAAGAAGGATAGCTAGGCATAATGGCAAGTGTAATAATTATTAATTTCATCCTAGAATGTTCCAACTACAGATTCCTTGACGAGTCCAACAGAGCAAGAGCGTACAGTGGTATTACTAAACTCTGCGATACAACACTGTCAGGCTGGTATAGATTCAGTGGAGCGGCTGGAAGTCAAATGGCTGAGTCCTGTGTCGACAGGGGGCATTGTGGGACGGACGCACCTGGATGGCTCAACGGAAACTACCCTGCAGTGGCTGATGGGGCTGTTCAACGAAGAGTGTGTTTTAATAATCTTAACAGTTGTTGTTATTATTCGACTGACATCAGCGTCCGTAACTGTGGAAGATTCTACGTTTACAAACTTGATCGGCCACCTCAGTGTAGTTTACGTTACTGTGGCAACGGATTACCACTGGCACCTGGTAAGAATGCATCTTTGGCTCAGCTATTTTAAGATACCTGGATCAGGTGACTCTCATGATAATAAAATAGTCACATCGGATTGAATTCTTCCTTCTCATAAGCACTGAAGACCCAAATTAAACAATTGTTCCAGTTTTTGCTCAATAAAAGCTCTATGAATGGTCACATTAATGGTCATAGATTTCTCCAATGATAACACGAGTGATATTATATGCGTTAAAAAACGATAAAATTAATGTCACAATAACTAAAATACGAGTTAGGGCGGTTTGGACGTACAGCCTAGCCGTCAAGTAAAAAGTAGCCTTCTAAATGACGTCATGTCCATAACCTTTATAATATGGACACCTCCATAATACGGACACTTATCTCCGTCCTTTTGGTGTCGGCCGAAGGTTCAACTGCACTGGGAGTAAGAAGGTGCAAGTACATATAGCATTCATGGCAGTGAGTTGAAAAGTCTTCCGAGTTATCAAGTTAACGTGACTTCATAAAAAGCATCTGTCCTTAAATTATTGCGCATTGGTTCAGTCATTAAACTAGATACAACTTTTGACCATTTATTTGTCTTACCATGGGGACATAAATTAATTGGAGGGTGGAGTTTTGAGAGAATTGGTGTTTATCTAAATGTAGAGTGTGAATGGTCAACTTGAGTGTGGGTATGCACAGTTCAAGAGTTTCCTTCAGTACAGGAGAATTTGATCAATCTGTACAATCTGAAAGTTACTTGTTGGGTGAGATGCTTCGGAAATCGGAGATAAGATTTGGTCAGTTGAAAAAGGACAGACCAGCCTGATTGACATTGAGTTTATCCTAATTATTCACTAGCTCGTGTAACCTCAGACCAAGTACTCCAAGGTTTTGGTAGTTACGTTGCTTAATCTCTTGTAGAATGTTCTAACTACAGATCACTTAACGAGTCCAACAGAGCCATAACATTTAATAGCAGTCATAGTCCATGCGATGCTAGATTGTCAGCCGGCTGGTACAGATTCAGTGGAGATGCTGGGAATCAAATGGCTGAGTCCTGTGGCGGCTATAATCACTGTGGTACGACCCTGCCTGGATGGCTCAATGGGAGTCATCCTGCAGTGGATGATGGGGCTGTTCAACGCAAAGTCTGTTTCGGTGGTTACGGTGGCTGCTGTGAACATTTAATTTACATCAGTGTCCGTAACTGTGGCGGATTCTACGTTTACAAACTCAAGCCAGTAACTTGGTGCAACTTACGTTACTGTGGCAACGGATTTGTACCACCAACACCAGTGACACCAGGTAGAAACAATTTTTAATTTTTAGTTACATCATATCTGACCCTGCACACAACACTTTACTCTGCACTCATATACAAACTGTTTGCAGAGGGAGATCTATATAAATGTGACGGGCATAATTGTTGTACCTTTTAGGGGTTAAAATTCGTGGTAGTACAATAGTGAACAATTGTAATTCTTTTATACTCATCTTAGCATAATTTATATTTATTTTTACTTATTTAGTGTCCACAATTAGCTAGTAAGCTAAATACTCTGACACTTAAATAAAGTTTACTACTACTACTACTACTACTACTACTACTGCTACTACTACTACTACTACTGCTACTACTACTACTGCTACTGCTACTGCTACTACTACTACTACTACTACTACTGCTACTACTACTACTGCTACTGCTACTGCTACTACTGCTATTGCTACTGCTACTACTACTACTACTACTACTACTGCTGCTGCTACTACTACTACTACTTCTGCTGCTGCTGCTACTAGTACTACAACAACTACTACTACTTAACTACTACTACTACTACTACAACTACTGCTACTACTACTACTACTACTACTACTACTACTGCTGCTGCTGCTGCTACTACTACTACTACTACTGCTACTGCTACTGCTACAGCTACTGCTACAGCTACTGCTGCTACTACTACTACTACTACTGCTACTGCTGCTACTACTACTACTACTACTACTGCTGCTGCTGCTACTAGTACTACAACAACTACTACTTCCACTACTTAACTACTACTACTACTACTACAACTACTGCTACTACTACTACTACTGCTGCTGCTGCTGGTACTACTACTACTACTACTGCTACTGCTACAGCTACTGCTACTGCTACTGCTACTACTGCTACTGCTACTGCTACTACTACTACTACTACTACAACTACTACTACTACTACTACTACTGCTACAACTACTACTACTACTACTACTACTACTACTGCTACTACTACTACAACTACTGTTACTACTACTACTACTACTACTACTGCTGCTACTACTACTACTACTACTGCTGCTACTACTGCTACTGCTACTACTACTGCTACTACTACTACTACTACTACTACTGCTGCTACTGCTACTACTACTACTACTACTACTACTACTACTGCTACTGCTGCTACTGCTACTGCTACTGACTACTGCTACTACTGCTACTACTAGAATCAAAGGCTCTTTTAAGAGCCAACCCGTGAATTAGAAATGCTAACGCAAAACGCAATATTGCGGTAAGCTTATGTTTTCACTCTGTCACGGTTCAATATTTTTTTAAAAATTAAACGTAAGGATTTTTGACAAACGCAAAAAGAAAAATACAGTACATCACTTTCATAATGTTCAGTCCGAAGAAGAAAGAAAAAAAAAAGAATGGCCCGACCAAGATTCGAACCTGGGCCTTTCGGCTGTAAGTCTGCGCTTTACACCACTCGGCCACCGTGAACTTGAAACGGGATCATTTTTTGAGCTATTTTGAAAAAAATAGCTCATTAGCAGGCGCAAAGGTTGGTTTGTGATGTTTGTATGTTAGTATGTTTGTTGGTTTGTTTGTTTGTATGTCTTGGGTTATGTCACACCAATCAGATTGCCTCTAGTATGTACACCGTGTACTATGTCAGCCAATCAAATTCTCGCTTCTAAAATGGTATTACTGAAGGTCAAAGAAGGGCACTTGACATGAATTGAAAATCAGCCAACTTGAATCTTCGCGATTGTTGCCTCAAACACTAAAAGTGTAAAGTTTGAAGATTTGTTGGTTGGGAACTGTGCTCTAATCCCGACTGGCTTGCTAACATGGCAATAGGCAAGGGCATTTATTCGGAAATACCGCCTAAAATGTGCTCTATGCATGAATTGTACAATTAATGGTCTGCGAGGGATGAGACGTCCAAAAAATATGGACTGCGGTTACGTTTATAGACTTTATAGGTGAGCTTGTACTGAAGTAAGAAAGTATAGCTTTATTGCAAAAACGGCAAGCGGATTTCAAATAATGTGATGTGGAACATGAATTGTATGTTTCAAACATGGGTTTCACGCGATTACTATTTGAAATTGTATCTTTTTTGTCAGTCACGTTGTCTGCCCGTGAAAATGTTGAACTTTGTCCTTATAGAAACTTGTCCGGGATGCATGGAGTTCAACAGAGAAAACGTAATGCAATTAATATACAATTTACAGTATTTAAAACGTTTATCTTTCTTTGAGCAGATGTGTAGGTTATTAATTGTATGCCCCAAGCGATTACTCCAAGCGAGTAGCGACTGTATTTTGTATGAGCAGTCACGTTGTGTGCACGTGCAAATGTTGAACTTTGTCCTTATAGAAACTGGTACGTGATGGAATTCAACGTGTTTTCGAGAAAACGTTAATTCTGATGGTGCGTTAAAAAAACGCCTCTTTAAAAAACTATTAGTTGCAAAATTCATTTTGGATGCGCTAAGTTTCTGATTTAAGACTTTTCTGGTCGACATTACAGGAAAATATGTTTGGTTCCAATGTTAACTTCAACAATGTTCGTGTAACTAATTCTATATTCAAGCTTGTGGTTTTGAGTTGAAAACAATTTAATCTAATTATTTTCTGTTTCTATTTGCACGACTTTTTTGTGGAAAATAAAAACAGTTGTTTAAATATTATTAGTTGCAATTTACAAGGAGACTACCAATATTCATTTTACATGCGTTTAGTTTCTGTTAAAGACTTTTCTGGTTGACATGACAGAAACAGGTGGTTCAAAGAATTTTCGTGTCACTAATTTAATTAGCTTGTGGTTTGGACTTGAAAACAATTTAATTTAATTTGTTTGCGTCTTCCAGGCCAAAGGGAACCATTTCCACGTTTCTTTTGTGAATAATAAAAGCAACTTTTTAAAAAAAGACTAGATACAAATTTTCAGGAAATAATAATCCTTCAATTTGGATGCATCAAATTTCTGTGCAGGACTTTTCTGGTTGACATTTAATACACTGATTACTGAAACAAGTTGCTCATTTCACTGGGGCCGTAGTTTCGTCATAAAATAACTCCGAAAATCCCTTGAAAAAGCTAGCCAAAACTTCCCACCTATTTTCATACCCTATCCCTTTAGGCTAGAATACAAAAGCAAACTTTGCATTTTTCCACCTAAATAGAGTTTTGGTCCCAGAGGGTCCGTTTCTCGAAAATCCCGACAACTTTTCGGGCCCGCAACTCATATTAAAATCAGAATCTATAAAATGGTGATGCATTTTTTAGCCCTCAAACCAGCTCGACTTGTTTTGCCAATTTAGAATTTTATTACTTAGCTTTCAAAATCAACAAAATTTTAATATTAATTTAATGAATACATTGTGCACATAAGATAGCTTTCGGGACTTTCGAGAAACGGGACGCAGTTCGTGATCTCCGTATTTTCTTTTGGGTAGGGGGCGGGCCGGAGGATTTGAAAAACGTATATCTGCAAGCGGTTATTTGTGCTAGTTTTCTTCTGCTGTTTTGTTGCTTTCACCATTTTATATCATTTAGGGAATTTTCAAAATAGCTCATGCACGCAATGCGTGCCTATGTTTATTACTTGTAGGTAAACAAGACGCTGTGGGAGCGTATACTTGGGCGTCGTTGTATTAGGCATATTGGAGAATAATTGTCTTGGTAATCTGCATGCACGTTATTTCATGGTTTGATGATTGGGAGTATTCGGATAGTGTGAGTAGTCTAACAAAGAAGCGCGTTAACCGTCTAAAACAAGAAGACATAGTACACTTAGCGTGTGAGATCGCACACAAATTATTAAAGTAGCGTGTCCACTGTGTCAAAAGACGAGTACATACTGAAAAATACAAATTGATGCCTACTTTGTTCTTACCGTTGAAAAAGGCCGTATGTCAGAGTTTCCCGATGGTTGTTATTGGTTTTAGCTAAATCTTGTAACTAGCTGGTCTGTGTTTCCGACACTTTTAAAGTGAATGCAAATGTAGCCGCAAAGTGGCCTTTCGAAGCTATGATGTAATTGCCTGGTCCGGACCCGAGGTCAAAACAACTTTTCCAATTGAAAGTTTTGCTGGAAGTATTCCCGCCGTTATTATAATAAAGTTTGAATGAAACTTATAAATTTAATCAAAGTTAACGACAGAAGTGATACTTTAGGAGGAGAGAAACAAATTTAGCCCTTTGAAATATATTTTTTCAGTTGAGGTAAAAATGTTGCAATTTGCATAATGTGAAAGTAATTTGAAACCTTTCCAGTAACGCATAACGCAGCTGTTTCGTAAAACATCTCGCAATCAGACACACGAAAATATATCCAGTTTTTATTCCTCTGTATCCGAAACACAGAAAAGAAAATATAATGAAAAAATGATCGCTTTGAGGTTATTTTCGCCCGAGAAACATTCACTAGCGGAAGCAAAATTCGCAAGAAACGTCTCGCAAGACACCGCGTGCATTGTTTACATCTTCTCTCGGCGGTGAATTTTTGCACCCAAGTTTCAGTTGTCTGTTCTGTTCTTTCAACTTCACGAAATAAAAATTAATGAAAGGCAAACAACCGAAAAAAGTGAAATTAATTGGGATTCCTACCACGCTTATATTTCTTCCTTTGCTGTCCACTGTTCACTTCTTATTAAATAAGCGCTATGTATGTGTTCGTCTAAATTATCTTCTTCATGTTCGTTTTAACATGTTTTAGCGGGTTTCCGTCATGAAGGTATCGTAGAATTAATCGCGAGTGTCAAATACTTTCGCAGTGTCTTCTTGAGTAATTTCCTTACGCATATTGAATATGAAACTGTTAGATGCAACAGAGAAAACACAACTCGCACTTTGTGACGTTCGCCTCGCATCAACAGGTGTACTCCACCGCGGTCAAACGAGAGAAATTTGCAAAAGTTAACCAAAGTACTACAAAGTTAAGGTTGTCATTTTCACTTTTTATTAAAAGTTTCATATATTGACAATACACTGTCAACTCACTAAACGTTTTGAAAGTTTACTAAAAAAAGTGCTAAGCGTTTGAAAACTACGAACTGCAGAAATGTCGGCGCCATTTGCCAACACAATTTTGCTCAGGCACGAAGCGTTTTGATCAGTTTTCAACGATCGAAAAGAAGCTCGTTATTTTGAGCCGGAAAGATGAAAAGATAGTTACATAAACTAATTATTTTATACATCCTTGCCCACGTTTCCACTTAATTCTAAATGAATCCCACCAAATAAAACGAAAAACGCCTCGGACGCGACCGCGGTGAAGGTTTGAATAATCCCGCCGTCCCCAGAGTTGCGCAATACTGCACATTTGTGGACGACCAAACTGCATTTTAATACTTGGTCGCTACGCCCAAGTAATAAGCATCAAAACGCGTGTCTCGGTTGAAAATTCCTTTTAGATCGATTTTAACGTTGCATTTAAGACTCCAAATGCGAAGCATCTTTAAGCTTATTGTTGTTTATACCAGGGGGGGGGGGGGGGGGGGGGGGGGGGGGGGGGGGGGGGGGGGGGGGGGGGGGGGGGGGGGGGGGGGGGGGGGGGGGGGGGGGGGGGGGGGGGGGGGGGGGGGGGGGGGGGGGGGGGGGGGGGGGGGGGGGGGGGGGGGGGGGGGGGGGGGGGGGGGGGGGGGGGGGGGGGGGGGGGGGGGGGGGGGGGGGGGGGAGGGGGGGGGGGATACTCGGTCTCCAAATTTGGACCCCGTTTTAAAAAGAATTTGCACTCAAAATGATACCCCGTTCTATAAATAGGTCAATTTTTAATACCCCGTTCTAGAAAAAATGGCTGCTGATAATCTGAAGCTTTCGTGCATTCGAAATATTATACCCCGTTCTAGGAAACGTCTCTAAAATGGATACCCCGTTCTAGATCAGGAGTCCCAAAATCACGACCCCGTTGGGCGGCACATACCCGTATAGGTATTTTGGGGGAGTACCCCACCCCCCGGGTGTTTATATTTGTTTACACCAATTTAGTTATTGTTATCGCTGGATTCACGCTGTTCCTCTTACAAAACGCATTCGTAACAAAGCATTACGTCACTAAGTTTACAGCTGATGGAAGGAGCAAGTGAGAGAGTGACTCATTTGCATATCTGTCGCCGTTACCGATGACCCGTTCATTACGCATGCACGTATTCACGGGTTAAAAAGCCCTGAACGCCTTTTCTAGTACACGAAAACATACATTTCTCAATAGACTTAATCCCAATACCGCATCCCAGATTTTTGACACAATGATATTTCCGATCTTAAGCTACAACAGTGAGATATGGGGGATGTACACTAAGCAGAATTTTAAAACATGGGATAGTCCCCCGATAGAAAAAAAAAATTAATCTCTAATTTTGTAAACACTACTTAGAAGTAAACAATAAGGCCTCTAACGTAGCTTGCAGAGCCGAACTTAGAAGATTACCGTTACAGTCAAAATACTCAGCGCGTTCTGCTTATTATTCTAGAATGACTTTCATTAATCGGGAACGAATGGTATTCTTCATTTCAAACTTCTGAATTTAAACGAAATATTCAAATCTTCCAACCGTAGCCTCAGTGTGACCTCGCTTGAAATATCGAATATTGATTGGTTTATTTTCGACGTCGTAAACTTTTGTTGATGGTGTCGATGGACGGTAAATCATCCAGAGTGCAGATACCTTCCAACAGAAGCCTGTTGATGCGTATTTCAGCTGTGTAAATGCTTGGTTTTTGTAGCTTCCATATTTCAATAACCTCCAAAATATCGTTGCGCATTACTCTCATTTTGCCACCGTCAGTTGCGAAGGGAAGAATTTCGGAAAGAATTGTTCCATATGTCCTGAATTGGTCCAAAATTTTCCGAACAACTCGGTCAGTTATTGTTATGTTTTACCACACAGACGCCATGTTGGATCACAAACACTCCGCCATGTGGTTTATTCTCATTGGCTAACATACAAACTCAATAACTGCGCACATTATGGCCAGCGGTATTGCCATACATAACATCCCCCCTTTCCCTCAACAGTAACAATCAAAGAAATATTGTAACATGAACTAAATAAAATGTTCAGTATTGTTTGTGTCCTCATTTCTATGAGTAGTTCATCACAAGTCTAATCTGATGGGTTTCCTGACTTGTCTGCCTCTGCGAGTTACGTACGGCGGTGAGCTCATGGTCTCAGCGGCATCTGTTACAGTTGGTACACCCTGAGATGGACTCCTATGGGCATGAGGAGGATATTGATGATCTTTGGGGTCCTGGGTTGGACATTCTACAGGTGCTGTTCCGGATGGGGGTTGTGGTGCCGCACGTGTGCTTGGGGTGTCTGGTTCTGGCTGTAGGACAGTGTTTGTACATGTGTGGCGTTTCTGATATCCTGCGAAGGAGTTTGGTGTGTCGGTTCTCAGGGCGACTCTATTCCATCTTATCCTTCGGTCCCCCGTGTCTACTACATATGACCGTGGTGTGGTGTGGTGTCGCACTACTGTTGCTGCTTTCCACTCCTTTGATCCCGGCTCCGGTTTGACTCTTACATGGTCGCCAGGTTTGAGGGGAGGCAACTCTTTGGTACCGCGACGGTCATGGTAGAGCTTTTGTGTTTGCTTTCCCTCTTTCAATTTTCTTTTATCTCACGAGTGTTGTATGCTTCAGGCTCCAGTAGACCACGTGCTATCGGTAACGCAGTTCTCAACCTGCGGCCCATACAGAGTTGGGATGGTGACAGGTCAATGCCTGGAATCGGGGTGGCTCGGTAGTCTAACAGTGCCTTGTTCTTGTCCTTGTTCTTTCGCCACAACGGCTTTACAGTTTTAACTGCAGCTTCTGCTTCACCGTTTGCACAAGGATGTTTGGGGCTTACCAAAAAATGTTCAAAGTTGTAGCTACTGGCAAAGTTTGCAAACTCCCGGCTTGCATACTGGGTACCACAGTCCGTGATAAGCCTTGAAGGTATACCATTGGTCTCCTGAGATGTCAGGTCTTTCAATTTGGTGAACTCAATGTATTTCGAGTAGTAATCGACCAGCACTAGGTACTGTTCGCCTTCGAAAGTCAATATGTCCGACGCAGCCCTTGCCCATGGCAGATCTGGGATGGCGCTTGGTATCAGTGGTTCGTTCTGCTGTGTTGCAGCGTAGTCATGGCAAATGGTGCAGTTTTTGACTTTCTCTTCTATCTGAGCACTCATGCCCGGCCAGTAGAGCGCTTCCCTGGCTCGCTGCTTGCACTTCACGATTCCAAGGTGTGTCCCGTGTACTAGTTCAAGCATGGCTGGTCTCATGGATGGGGGTATCACGATCCTCATGCCTCGGTAGATCACACCATCAGTTACTGCTAGTTTATCGCGAGTGTCCCAGTACTGTCGGATGCTGTGTGGGACTTGTTGCTTTGTTTCTGGCCATCCCGCTTGAATAATGGTGTAAAGCTCGTGCAGCTCATTCGCTGTGTTTTCTTGGAGTTCTGAGTATTTTGCGTCAGTAATGGAGATTCGCTCCAGCATGTTCACTTGTAGATCATCTTCCTCAGGTGGTACTTCATTTAGGCTTGCTCTACTGAGGGTGTCTGCAAGGACTTGTTTCTTGCCTGGGAGGTACTCAACTTTCAGGTCAAAACCGCTTACTTTGAAGATCATCGTTTGCAGCCTTAATGGTGCTGTCGCCATAGGCTTCCTCAGTATTGTCTCCAGTGGCTTGTGGTCAGTTTGTACTTGGGTTGTTTTCCCCAGAATGTACTCCCTAAACTTCTGAGTGCTGAACACAATTGCCAGCATTTCTTTCTCGATAGGTGCCCAGTTGAGCTCTGATTTTCGCAGTTTGCGGGAGGCATAGGCTACCGGTTTGCCTTCTTGTAATAGCACCGCACCGACTGCACTTTTGCTGGCGTCGCATTGTACAGTCACCTCTTTATTGGCGTCATAGTATACTAGCACTGGAGCTTCACAGCACAGATCTTTCAGTTTCTGGAATGCTGTTGCTTGTGGCTTGTCCCAGTGGAAGAGAACATCCTTCTGTGTAAGTTCTCTCAACGGTGTTTCAACTTCCGCTAACATCGGGAGAAATTTGGCCAGATACTGAATGGATCCCAGAAAACGACGCACATCTTCTTTTGATGTGGGAGGTGGCATGTCTTTCATCGCTCTCACTTTCTCCGGGTCTGGTTTGAGTCCCTCTGCTGATATTATGTGGCCCACATATGGCACTTGCTGCTTTCGTACTCTGACCTTGTCAAAGTTTAGCTTCAGGTTGTAGCTCTTTGCACGGTGGAGTACTTGCTGAAGAACTGAATCATGGTGACTAATGTCACGCCCTGCAATCAGTATGTCATCCATGATGGCATAAGCATGGTCTATGCCCTCTAGCATTTCATCCATGGCCCTTTGGTACATTTCTGGTGCGGATTTGATTCCAAAAGGCAGTTTCAACCACCTGAATCTGCCTAGTGGAGTGTTCATTGTTGTCAGTAGGCTAGACTCGTAGTCTAATTTCAATTGGAGGTACCCACTTTTGGCATCAAGGACTGTGAAGACTTTGGCATTTGGAATCTTGGCTACGATCTCTTCTACTGTAGGTATTGGATAGTGCTCCCGCTTGACTGCTTTGTTGAGGTCAGATGGGCCTAGACAGATCCTGATCTTTTCACCTCGACACGATACCACCATAGAGTTTACCCAGTCGGTAGGATGAGTCACTTTGGCGAGGTGCCCTTCTCCCTTCATTTCTTGGAGTTTGGCCGTGATCTTGGGAAGGAGTGCAGCAGCTTGTCTGCGAGGACCATG